>JAFIRS010005925.1:0-46410 GCA_018342105.1 Gonioctena quinquepunctata | reverse complement strand
TTTAAACCTGATGGGGTAGGTCTATAGGATGATAAAGAAATGGCCCGGTTTAAATGATAATTATATTTTTGTAAGTTTTTAAAAAATGTCCCCCGGGGCCTGGAACCGGGCAGAGTTATCAGTAAGCGATCTGATATAAAAAAGTATAGGGTGTAAAATAAAAAAAAATTGATGCATCACTGTTTATTCAGTGTTCAAAATAAAAATGAAGTATTTTTTGAGCTCACAAAATTGCCAAATTAAATGAAATTAAATTAGATAGAAATTATAGAAATAAAAAAAAAAGATAAATTTTTTTGTTTGAGAGAGGGAGAAAAAAAAAAAAAAATCCAATATGCGGGAAAATTAAAAAGATATGGCAAAGGGAATTTTCATTTTTTTAAAACCATGTGGAATGAACGCCCAATTTTTCCCATTAATATTCTCCTAATTTTTCCCTACTACTTGGTTTAGATTTGGACATTGTTTGGGATTTTCTAAATTTGGGTTATTTATAAATGCCCAAACTAATTCTTGGGGGGTTGAAAGCACAATAGAGGAAAAAACCTTAGAGTGTATGGACGAATTTTCACAAAGTTCGTAAATGACAAGTTTTTTTAAAAATATTTTTTTTAATTATAGAGCAAAACCCCCTTCGTGGCCTTTTGGTAAATCTTCAGTTTTTAAAGAACCCTAACCACTGCTTTAAAATTTTTTTTAATGGGTTAAAATTCAACCCCTGTATACAGGGCGGTTTTTTATAGCCTCCTATTAACTTTTAACTTTCGACGTAGAACAATGAGAAAAGAAGGTTTTTATGATACCGATATCTTTTCGAAATAAAAAAAAGATGCGATAGATGGCGGGGGGGGGCGTAGACGAAGAATAAAAAAAAAAGGTATTGAATATATCACCGATGCTACTTTTGAAATAAATCGTGATTCCCCGATAGATGGCGGGGGGATAATTTTAAAAATTTAAAGGGGTGGGGGGGGTTTGTGGCTATCGTTAAAACCCAATTTCTATCCAACCATTTTTTTAATTTCATTTATACCATTTCCAAAATATACATGTAATTTCCGAAAATTCTCCCTTCGGCCCATGGAATGCAGTTCTGAATTTTTTTAACCAGTTTCCACAAATTTTTGGGGTTATTATGAGGGGGAATTTTCTTTAAAAAAATTTTCTGATGATTTGTTCAGGCCTCCCAAAATGTAACTTCAGTTTTTCTTCTATAGGACTACACAAACCCATATGTTTCAAATTCAAAATAATTAGTAGAAAAAAAAGTAACTCTTCCTTGTATACAAATGCGATAATATGGGCATTTCTAGGTTACTGCTTGTTATCAGTTTACTAAAATCCGATAAATGATACCCTTTACAATCATGGACTTTAAAATAAATGGTTGGTATTATTTGGGTATAACTTTGAAGGGGCTAAAAGGCTATATAAGCGAAACACGAGTCGTGGTTTTGAAAATTTAGTGAAAATCATTCAGGAATTAGTGTTTTTTTTTCATTTTTTGTATTCTCCCTTTTTTTGGGGCCGATAAAAAAAAAAAAAAAAATTAATCGTATGGATTGAAAATTTTTTTTTTTTTTTTTATGTTCTGGTTCCCCGAAAGGATATCCGAAATTTTTCGGAACATCTAAAACCCAGGGGGTAGGATTGGGTTTTCTTCTTAAATTTCTAAGGTTTGCCCGGGAACCCCCCCCTAGGCAATGAGTTCAAAGCCTGCGTTCGTTGGATGAACGAGTTTTGGGAAAAAGTGATGTTCCGGTTTCCCCAAAGTGACCAGAAGGGGGGATGACTGAACTTGAGGGTTAATCTCGAAGAGGCTGCCAAACAGGAACGATTGTTGATATTTGAAGAGCATCGCCCATGAAAATATCTATAAAATAAAGAAAAACCCCAACTTTTTTTACGGTGTTCCAGACAAGTGGGGTTTTTAAACGAGATCCCCAAGAGAAATTGCTCTTTTTGGGACAGAATAATAGCCCAGGATAGTTTGGTCCCGCCCCAAATAGGGGGAAAAGTTTTTGGGGGAGGTCGGATTTTCCCCTTATAGATCGCAGCTGACTGGGGGAAATAGCCTTGGCACGAAACAGAAAACCAAGTTTTGGGATGCACTTTGGCAATGGACCTACGTGTTTTTTTCCCAGGAAATTATTGCTGATAGTAATACCAAGCATCGATATGGATGGTTGTGGAAAGAACCCTGACGTTATTTAGGACAGGGGAGATGGCTTTTCAGAGAAAAGATATGCTTGTGTTTTGTTTCTTGAATTCTCCCCAAGTTATTAGATCCCCATTCGGAATTGTTGCCAAGTCCATATTTATATTATTAACATTTCTTCCTCGTTCATTTCTGGTTTCACGGGCTGATATAGGGGCCCTGGAAGAGAAAGCGGTATGGAGGGTACATCATCGGCAAAGCTGTGTACTGGACATGAAGTTGCTTTCAACAGGTCGTTGATGTGAAGTAGAAATAGTGTTGGTGCGAGAATGGATCCTTGCGGAACACCAGCATTTATGAGTAGAGTGTCAGATGAAACTCCATCGACCACTACATGGAGAGACCTGTTTGAGAGAAAACTAGCAAGCAGAGAACACAGCTGAGGGGCAAGCCAAGACGGAAGCTTGACGAGGAGTCCCTGGTGCCAAACTCGATCGAACGCCTTGGAGATATCTAATGCCACAGCTAAAGTTTCTCCATGCTTTTCAATAGATAGCTGCCATATATGTGAGACGTAAGCGAGCAGGTCACCAGTTGATCTCTGATGGCGGAAGCCATATTGCCTATCGTTGACAATTCCTGAGTCTTCCAGATATTTCATGAGCTCGATGTTGATGGCTTTTTCCATGACCTTTGAAATAATAGATAGCAGTGCGATAGGTCTGTAGTTGCTAGGTAGGGCCTTTTTGCCTTTTTTAGGGACTGGCTGTACTCTTGCAATTTTCCAATTGGACGGAAATACCCCCAAATTGTAAGAGTGGTTGAACAACTTGCAAAGAACAGGTGTTAGTTCGGGGGCACATTTCTTGAGAACAATCGGCGGGATTCCGTCAGATCCACAGAATTCGAAAATGAAAAATCATTTAAGTAATGAATCTTCCTCTATTGATCGTATTCAGTGTTACTCATCGCAATTGTAATTCCGTAGAACAACCATGGTTGAAACCATAATTGAATCACCTTTTCAACGGTGTGCAACTCGACCTCTATGCTTTCCGAAATTTTCAAGTTGTTATGCCCCGAGCGCCCTCTGTCGAGTAATTGTAATGTGTGTTCTCTCAAGAAGTAGGATCGGTAATACCTTTCGAAATATTTTTTGTCCAATTATTCCATATGTAACCGTTCAAAAGTTATCGAGATAAGGGTACCATTCAGATCCGCACTCATGCTTGACATTCAAATTCACATTGTGAAAAAACAGATCAACAAAATGATAAAAACAATTAGATGGTTGGAAAAAGAATTGAACTAACTTTTGAAAAATGTGCCGAATGACCCCATGCTATTTAAAATTTTGAATGTGCCTCCCTTCGCCATCTATCGGGCAATCACGAGGTTTTCATTTCAGGAAGTGGGTATCGGTGATATCATACAATACCTTATTTCTTTCATTATTCTACGTCGAACCATTCAAAAAAAATATAGGGGGGGGGGGGGCATAAAAGCCGCAAAGTCACATATCAACGAAATGAAAAAAAATTAGATGTTTGGAAAGAGAACGAATTATCTTTTTCAACGATGTGCATGACCCACATGCTATTTAAATTTTTTGAAGTTGATGTGCCCCTCGCGCCACCTATCGGGCAATCTAATTCTTGTATCTCAAGTAGTATCGGTGATATCATACAATCCTTTTTACGATACGTTGAGATATTATATTTAAAAGTTGAAGGATCAGTAACTGTTGTACTTTGCAGAAATTGGGACTCTTGATGTTTCTCTTGATGATTGTTGTTAGAGATTCTTTCTGATTTTGATTAATTGGTGGAAGACAAAAGGACTTGCATGCGAAATATAGTAGATTATCCCATGCTTCTATAGAGTTGGAAATGATACAATTGTCATTTTATCTATTTTATCTACTTAAAGTTTCAGCAGTATGCATTCTGGCTGATTTGGTTCTTTTGGAAATGTACAGATTGAGATATTACAATTTGATGTTCGGTTGAAGGTATACAACATACCACAGTTTTAATAGGGAAGTATTGGGCCAGATAAGTAGAAGCTATGCAAATGTTTTTCACCATATATAAAATTCATGCTGTGGTCAACCATATTTGAGGTATATTGATTTGATTCAATGTTATAAAGGTTATTATATTGGGACAAAATTATTTTTTTATTAAGAGAATTGTTTACAGACATAAACTAAAATATACTCAATAAGTTACACGAATCTTGTTAATCCCATGTTCATAGACGGGAAATTGGCCATACATTTTATAAACTTCAAAACATCAATATGTTGTTCTGAAAAAAAAATAACATAGTATAATGGCGTGAAAAGGCAAGATACTGTGTAAAACCGCGAAAACATGGATCTTGTTTTTAGAATTTCTCCATGCGAAATGCGTCAATATACATAGTGACGTCCAGACGTTTTATGGGTCTGAATGTATTCAACATTAGTGAATAAATGTTAGCATAGATTGTGTTCATAGAAATTATTATAGAAATGAGATATTCTCATGAAAAAACTGTCGAATGTATCGTAGATTAAAGACAAGGGGATGCACCTCGCGAAATTAGCATGGATCAATCAAAAGTGAATGTTCCACACGAAATCTTAACATTTTCTTCAAAACACATTTCACATGGAAGAATTTCGAAGACAAAATCTACGTTAGCGTGGTTCTAGACACGGCCAAAAAATAAACCTCGAAGCCACCTGTTGCAAATAGATTGTTATTCGAAACTAGATAGGTACTTACGACTTGTGCTTGTTCTACAATAATACTGCGATATAGAATACATATACAAATATCGATAGATTTCACATGATTTTGCCAACGAAAGATTGACAACGCAATAATGGAGGCAAGGAGGTTTAAACTTTGAAATGTACCCACTCACCCTTGCATAGATTCATAAGTTCCTCTAAATCCCAAGACATGTACATTCATTCATTATTTCTAGAAAGTTCATTGTAATCAATATATTCACTTCCATCAAATGACCGTTGAAAAAAAAAAGTTGAAATGTTAGAAGTATCAGTCTATTCTCTATCAGTAGGTACCATCAGGTACCTACTAAAAACAAAAAAGTTGAAAATGTCTCAACTCCGACTGGCGCTTATAGGTATGTATACCTACCATTAGCCTAATTATATGAAATTTTCTGAAATCTCTAAAGAATATGAAAAATATATTGATATTAGGTATCCACCGAGAAAAAATATTTCAAATTCTCGAATACTCATATTTTTTAAGTTAAGTAGAAAAAATACCTCTTTATATCTGGTTTCGGTAATTTTATCGTTTATTCAAAACCAAAACAACTTTACACCCTGAAAAGCTGACAACACGGTAACGTAATTTGCGTTACGATTATGCTATTGGTTCATGAACGTCACCTGATACTGAACAACCGAACCCATACAAACAGGAATATCTTGCTGAGAATACTGTGCTGTATTTTGTTAGAATTTCAACTCAAAACCTAGTGGACTGATATTTCAGTTGGGACCACTGGGAATTCAACCAAGTTTGTTGGTATATTTTTTAGCTACCGTTATTGAATGTGTTTTAGTTGTAGATACGGCTAACTTGTTCCCATAACGAATTATTCAGGGACAGCGTATCTGTAAAATTGATTTTGCTATTTTCACTACACCTATTTTTTCCGTGCAGACTGTAAAAAAAATTGATAGAACTCCGAAGCAGATTGAAAATTCCGAACAGGTGAAATGAACCCTAAATGAAGGAATAAGAGGATATAACAAGATATCAGAATGAAATACGTCAATAGCTGCCCAAAATGGTCATTGAAATCATAGAAACACCTGCTTACAATATCACCGAGAAGGTAAATAATTCCCGAAGGCGATACTGTCTACAGATATAATCGTAATTTCGTTGCTTCTGGCCTTTCCACATGGGGGATAGATGATTGCAGTGAAAAATAAGTACAGTAAACACAGTCTGAAAGTTGGAATTTATATCAGAATACTCAGATTGTAGGATGCAAGATATTATTGGATATCGTTGAATATAGTGTATTCGTTTTTTAAACCGCCTTCTGCGATTTTGGGTGATTATTTTTTGCCTCAGAAACATTCAGTAGTATATTCGAAAAACGCCAATTTTTTTTTAAAAATTTTTTTTATCTAACATTATTAAAGATAACTGTTCGATAAACGCCAATTGTGGATTTGTGGAAACCTCAATCGTTTTCCTTTCAATATCGATTGTGAAGCTAGGCAATTCTATTTCATCAATTACATTGCCAATAAAAACGACATATTCCTCTAGTTGATTTTATCTAACATTATTAAAGATGACTGTTCTATAAACGCCAATTGTGGATTTGTGGAAACCTCAATCTTTTTCCTTTCAATATCGATTAATAAGTTAGGCAATTATGTATCATCAATTACATTGCCAATAAAAACGACATATTCCTCTAGTTGATTTTATCTAACATTATTAAAGATGACTGTTCCCTGATGAATGAAGACGGTCACCATTCTCAATATAAAAAATAATTAATAAAAAAACTTTTTAAAGACAAGCTTCCATTCAAATGCACTAAAAAGTAAGAATTGATTGCTTTGGATATGTGAAGTAGGTTATTCTGCGAGTTATAGTTTCAAAAGCTCGTCGTGCAATGTTTTTAGTTCTGATACAAAAGCGACAAGCTTTCGAATCTATAACTCACGGTATAACCTACGTCACACATCTAAAGCAATTATTTTTTACTCTTTGGTGCATTTGGATGAAAGCTTGTCTTTAAAAAGTTTTTTTATTTATTATTTTATTTCCTGCATTTCAGTACTTAAGTACGCCTTAACCTATGCATTTTTGTTGAAGCATCGTTACAATGAGGCCTTTTTTTCCTGTAAGTTCTGAGCTATCTAGTCCTTCAATGAGGAGACCATCTAAAGATTAACTCATCCGCCATCTTCAATTTATGAATTATAACTAAAAATCAATAATCTTCGACCCCAAAATACCCCACTTACCAATTTTGAAAAGAATCGAACCACAAACATAGAGATCATCGTCCATTTTGGAGCCGCCATTTTGATTTTATTAATTTTGAAGAAATATTCATAATCTTCGACCCTAAAAACCCCTGCATACAAATTTTGAATCGAATCGGACCATAAACCTGAATCTCGTCCCCCATCTTGAGCGCCATTTTGATTTTTTAAAAAAATTCCATGGGCTGCCATTTCAATTTAATGAGTTTTTACAAAAAAATCATAATCTCCGACTCCAAAAACCCTCACATACAAACTTGGAATAGAATTGAATCAAACTCACAAAACTCCTCCGCCATTTTGGAGCCGCCATCTTGAATTTATGAGTCCCGACTGATAATTCTCAATCTCCGTCCTCAAAAACCCCCACATACCAATATTGAATCGAATCGTATCATAATCACAAAACTCGTCCGCCATCTTGGAGCCGCCATTTTGTTTTTTTCTCTTACAAACATTTCATAATGCATTGTCACCGGAATTATGAACACCTGCCAAATTTCAGCTCAATCGGATGTCGGCAAGTGCCCCTAAAATGGATTTCAAATTTTGAACCGTAAAGAATGACAGAAAGAATTACATACGAACGAAGCAAGTTAAATAAAAGCTTTTAATAAAAAGCTTTCGAGTATTGTTGATATCCCTTATAGATTGGGCAACTTGGCATAACATTTTCTCAACAACTTGGGAGGAATATTCGGAAATGTCGATTAGGCAACAAATCTTCACAACAAAAATTGCCAGTGTGAGAGAGTGGTGCAATTTCAATTTGTTATCCCTCAATATAGACAAAACCAATCTCATATCATTCAATTTAAACTCATCAGACATTCCGTTGGGTAATAATATTATATCAAATGAAAAAACTGAGAAAATTCCTGGAATCAATTTGGACAGCAACCTCAATTTCAATAACCATATCAAATTACTGAACAAGAAACTAGCTTCTTGATGTTATGCTTTACGAATGGTGTCGAATGAATTAGCTATTGTAACCGCCAAAATTGTGTACCACGTTGTAGTTGAATCGCATCTAAGGTATGGCATATCATTCTGGGGCACCTGCAACCAACAGCACTTCAATACAGTATTCATTCTTCAAAAGCGCGCCATTAGATATATGTGCAAAGTTCAGCCTAGAGTGTCTTGTGAACCCTTGTTCAAGGAGCAAGAATTACTTACACTCTCCTCTTTATACATACTTGAAACTGTATGCCTGGTACATAAGAACAAATCATCTTACGATGTTGTTGTTGGATCCACCCGCCAATATGACAAGTTAAGACTGCCCATTCCATCATCAAATTTGATTAAAAAATCGCTGATCTATAATGCAGCTAAAATATATAATCATCTTCCGACTAATTTTGAAGATATCCAATCAATTGATCAGTTCAGAAAGTTTGTAATGCAAGTTCTCATTCACCAGGTATTCTATCGTGTTCAAGAGTACTTTGATAAAGATGTGGATGGCATACTTATATGAAATCAATTCTTCTTCAACCATTGTCCACTGCTAATAGTCACTACGAATTACAAAACAGTGTAACGACTATGGGTTCATATTATCTTATTAATGTATATAATTCATTTATTTACTCCTTTAATGTTCTGTTAACTTATGACTTTTCGTTCACTTAGGGTGTATATACGTTTGTGTGTATATACCTATATTTATTTGTATTTTTAACTTTATTTTCTAACATAGAATGCTCTTTTGATATTCCTGTGTTGATTCTCCTGACTTCTCTGTGTTTGTTTCTAAACTTATTTATTATTGCATTTTTTGACAATAAAGTATATTTTGATTTGATTTGATGTTATTTCCAGAAACTATTTGTATCGCTTGAAGTTGTATGTATGCTTCCCTTCCAACCTGAAATTCCATATTGAAAATGTGCTTCTACTAGTGAGTGGTAGCGAATTTTGAGTTCATCGATACAATTTTTTTTTATATTTGAAGGTGAACAGTATTGATCTTGATATTCTTACTACTTTATTGATGTGGAGGTTCCATTTTAGGTTCATATCAACTTCAATTCCGAGGTATGTGTCACATACTCAATGAAGAGTAAGTTGAGTTTTCGTCTTTTCACGTGAGTCGATCTAATCCAGGTCAGTTAGATTTGTTACATATTCTATATTCCTAAATCAGTTTCCAGTTTATTATTTCCAGATTTTGTTCTTCTTTTTTCTTTACTTCGTCCCAAGTAGCATCATTGAACAGGATAACTTTATCATCCGCAAAAGTATAGTCGCATCTATTTCAAGAGTAAGTATTTCGTCAATGTAAATAAGAAAGAGTACTGGGTTTAGAACTGCACCTTGAGGTACTCCATTTATTACCTTGTGATATTCACTTATTTCATTTCAGATTTGAACGTGTCCCATCGTTAAGGTATGATTCAAACATTTTGTAAACGATACCTATGATACCCAGGTTTACATTGAAAAAGTTTACACTTCCACCGACATCATCAAGTTCGAATATATCTGGTTTCAACTATCACAATATTCGATCTTTCACTTCGTCCGGTGTCTTTATTTCGCATGTTCCTTGCTGTTAAGTTCACTGCTGAAATAAAAAAAAAACTGATGTTAATAGGCAATAATGCATGTACGTTATTAATTTTTGCGACAAAGAGTCCTTCGTGGAAACTTATTGTGCTCGTTACATTTTCTCTAATGAAGACTTTTTTCTTCACTGATCAATTAATCAGTATTCAAATGCGGGAATATCTTGTGTAGTAACAGGAAAGTGCCAGAGGCATTGAACAACCTATAGGACTATCATAATGAGGGTTCATGTGGATGATCGACTTAATTATCTCACTTGACATCTACCTGTACTCATAATCCCTTATTAAAAAGTATTTTGTACCTTTCTGTCATATTAACAATATGAAGGTAATTAACGTATTATTGAATAATCCCGCATCTGCAATGAGAGTTTAAAAAGAAAAAAACCCAATTAGATTGTTTTATCGTTGAAATGTTCCTGAAATTATTACAAGAGCATTCCATATGTGGAATTCATGGAGTAAAATTTCGTTTTAACGTTCAACGGAAAAAAATTGAATAATGTTTTTATTGCAAGTTATCTGATAACTTCAGGTTAGGTATGTTATCGTTCAAAATTTCGAATTATTTGTAAGTGATATATCCAAGAGGTGTTCTGAATAAGCAAATTCATGATCCAAATCACTAGCAAAAAACAGTTTTTTGAGGTACGCCCTACGGTTGTCATATGTATTGCGTTGAATAAAATAAAAAAAAAAAAAATCCCCAATCGTATTGCACGTTTCAGTGATTTTCTATGGATTGTTAAATGGATTTTCCAATAAACTACGGACAAATTAACACGTTCAGAGATAACGATAAGATAGGCCATGCTCTTGTCAAATTTGCAATGTATTTTCTGAATATTTCCTCTCTGTTTTTAATCCAAGAATAATTATTTCGGCTCATAACGCAACACATGAAGAATCACATAACAATATTTCTTCTTATAACATTTCCTTATAAGCTATTCTTCTCAAACTTCCAAATAAAGGAGCGGGACCAGATGAGCTACTAACAACATTCCTCAAGTACTGTGCTGAATGTATTGTAATTCCACTTAACATAATCTTCAATAAATTCCTTGAAGATGGAGTATTTCCGTCAGTATGGGAGAAAGCTCATATAATCCCAATCTTAATATCTGGTAATGAACAACTCGTCAAAAACTATAGACTGATTTCAAAACTGTCAATCATAGCAAACATTTTTGAATCCATCATGTTCTTCGAAGTCAAAAACATAATCAATATTGAACAACATGGCTTCATAGCCTCAATGACAAACACCAAGTTGATGCTATTTACACAGACTTCAGCAAAGCCTTTGACAAAATCGATCACTCAGTTTTGCTACAGAAGCTCGGGGTAAACGGCAAACTGCTAAATTGGTTCGAATCTTATCTATCTGATCGGTAACCACAAATCCGAATATCGCCAAATCACTTCTAGAGTGCTTCAAGAATCTCATCTGGGGCCACTCCTATTTGATATTTATATTAACGATATATGTTTTCGATTTGCTAATTTTTTTATGTATGACGATGATCTAAAACTACATTATTCAATTTCTGATGCTGACGATATCACACCAATGCAGCAGGACATCAATAACTTCTCATGATAACTGTGAGGTAAATAGCCTATATATGAGTTTTGAGAAGTGTTACCACATTTTGTTTGGGCGCGGAAAAAGCATTTTAAGTAACTCCAATCAAATATCTTCAGACCCTTGAAAAATGTCACGGAAATAAATATTCGATTCCAAAATGCTCTCCGATAAGAAAGGCTCACAAAATGTTAGGTTTCATTATGGAAACTTGTCGTACTCCGTACTCCTTATATGTCATACGTCACTAGTGTTTCGAGTTTTGGTTTTGTAATATGGAACCCTGTATATGACATTTACATAAATAAACTCGAGCGGGTTCGGAATATATTCATGTTTTAAATGTTTTCCATCCAACCCCAACAATCGTACGTTCGGAATGAGCTAAACTTATTAACACTAACGAATAGAAGGAAAATATCAGACGTGAAGTTCCTCTTTTAAAGTCATAAACAACTTAGTTGATTCGCCTGCTATTCTCAGTAATATCTATATTACCGCTCCTCCATATATTACCAGGCATCAGTATTTTTTCCGTTACGAACAATCTAAACAAACAAATCATTTTTTGAACTCCCCAATGCATAGATGTAACATATCATACAATATGCTATCAAATTCCATTGATATTGATATCTTCTCTTACTCATTTTCAAAGTTTTCCCATTTTTTGAAAAGGCATATTCTCGCTTCGCAGACTTAACTGTTATGTATTGAATAAGTATGTTTTCATTTTCATTTTCATTGTCATCCACTCATTTCATTCACTACATGTACTCAATTTCATTACTTTAATTGATTTTTTATTTATATGTATCACCTATTTCGTAATTTCATTTAGAATTATATAGATTCTGTATATTGAGAAATCACCTATGTGTGAATAATGTCTTTCGGTTAGTCCCGTTCGTATTCCCTTTTGTAAATAAATAATTATTCTGTGATGGGTGTCCTTACCTTGGGAATGTCATATGTACTGGGTTATTCACTATAAAATACCCACCCTTTATCATCGTTATTAATGCCTATAGAAAAAATAGTCAATTGTAAACGTTTTGTGGTTGGACTGAGTTTTGATAACATGCCATCAGAAATACAGTAGCGTGAGATTTCAGGAGATCCTTCTTTTTTAAATAGGATACCCTGTATATTATGAATTTTTGGAATGTTTTTTTTTCCTGATTTCAAAAATATACCATATGTTGCCCCTATCTTATACCGTTTTTGAGTTATTAAACGTCGAATAACTTAGACTATAGTTGTTACTAAATACCTATCCTATGAAAGTTAATGTTTTTAAAGTATGCTATGAAAATGACAACTAATTATGTTTGTTTAGTGACATTTCTTTGATGAAATAATCAAAATGGTTTTCAGTGAGGAAGAAAAAGTTCAAATATATACTTGTTATATACAGAACAACAAAAATAAACGTGCAGCAATAAGTGCATATATTGTATTGTATCCAAATTGTCCAACACCGTCAGAAAATACACTCAAAAATATTTAGTAAAAGCTGAATCATACCGTCCGTTTCAGTAGAAAAGAGCGTGGAAACCTGGAAGAACAGCTAGATATACTGCTTCATTTCCAAGGTAAGCCTATCATATAATTACAATAGATTTTTTGAACATTGTATTATTTTTTGAAAATTCTGAATGTAGTTTGAAAAATGAAGCCGATCAATTAGGTAGAAATTTTTCAAAATCCAACGTACTTTGGAAAAGACTACAAACCATATAAAATTTCACCCGTACAAGTTTTAACAGAGACTCATGGGAGAAAAAGGCTGGAATCTGGCAAACAGATGATTCAAAATTTGAATGAAGATCGCGAATTTTTAAATATTATGGACTGATGAGTCATCCTTCTCTACGGCGGGAGTTTTCAATACGAAAAATCGAAGGTCGTGGGAAAAAAGGCAACAGAAAAACATTGGTAAAACAAAGAAAACAGGAAGAAAAACTGTTAGCATTTGCTACGGAATTTTTAGAAATGAAATTGTTGGCTCTATATTTTATTAACAGAAGTTAGCTATCAAGAAATACTCATCTCAGAAGTGAAAAATATTATTTTACAGAATTTTTCAGGAAGCCGGGCTTGCCACTATGATTTGGATGCAAGATGGGGCAAGTCCTACCCGTTCGAGGACATTTGAGTAATGTATTCCCATTATGGATAGGAAATAATGGACGTATTAAATGGCCACCTAACAGTCCGTACTTGACCCCCATGGATTCATTTATCTGGGGATTTCCAAAAGACTTTGTTAATAATAATAGTCACGATTCGACTTGAAATAGAGAATCCGAATGTCAATAATGAAGCAATTTCCAATGCACTTATAAATGAGTAAAAGAATTAAGAAGACGTTATCAATTATGCATTGACAATAATGGTGGACAAATTTTCCAGTTTTCCGAGAAACTCTTCCGATCTTTCTTTCCCTAAAAACTTTCTTCGGGCAATTACGAACATTAAAAGTAATTTCCAAATCGGTCCTGCCGTTGTCAAGTGATGCGCTTACCAACACAAATTTCAATTCATTTTTATTATACAGTGCTTCTCAAAAGTCCGCTCCCCTACTCTTATTTTTGGAACGATTATACATAAACAAGTGAAATTTGGAAACTGAATATTAAAGGTTGTAAACTTCCCTACTAGTGATGATAGATGACGGAATCGTCAACGATGACGTCACAAGGCCATTGTGACCAATAATTTTAAATGGAACCCTACGGCAAGCGACACCTCTTTTAAAAGGTATCAAAAAAACCTATTCAATGATACTAATTTTGTTTGTGTTTATGGCAGTTTTAATGGCTCATCAGTTAACATTAAAATTTAAATTCCATTCAGTATGATATTAATTACAGATTTAAGAATCAGTATCTACTCAAAGAAATTGCTCGAAGTGACCTCCATTAGCTTCCTGACAGTGAAATATCCTATTTTTAAACTGTTCTCGTACTTTTGCAAATGTGTCTGCGGAAACAGCCTCACATTCTGCAACAATACGTTGTTTTAAAACGTCAATATTGTCAGGTTCAGTGGCGTAAACCTTCGATTCGAGGTACCCCCACAGAAAAAAATCCAAAGGTGTGAGGTCCGGTGATCGAGCTGCCCATTCCGTTGAACCTCGTCGTCCAATCCATCTACCACGGTACTCCTCATCCAAATACCGTCTTACTGCACCGTAATAGTGTAGAGGAGCACCATCCTGTTGGAATGTTATTTCCAAATTGCCGAATTCATCTGGATTATCTTCCAAAATTCCAAGGATTAACGGTTCTATTGCGTTTTGCAACAGCTCCAGATAAACCTCACCAGTTAAATTAGTATCTAAAAAAAAAACAACGATGTGGTTTCCCAGGATACCTGCCCAAACATTCACCTTCTGGGGAAATTTGGTATGTGTTTCACGAAACAGGTGAGGATTTGCGTCACTCCAATACCTCACATTCTGTGTATTTACATTTCCATTTAGATAGAAAGTACTTTCGTAACTAAAACAAATTGTTTTGACATAGTCTGGCTGGTGGTTAATTTTAGTTTCCATATTTTCACAAAATCCTAGTGTTCGGTCTGGGTCGTCGTCTGAGAGTTGATGAACCATTTTCAATTTGTATGGATGAAATTGGTTTTTTTTTTTCAACAAACTTTGTACTGTACTTCGACTGACTTCACAGATAGATGCAACGTGAGTTGTTGAAGAAGTAGGATTAACTATTACTTCTGCCAGTATATCAATTTTTTTCTCATCAGAAATTTGGTCTGCCAGATCGTTTCGCATCATCAATACTACCCGTTGTTTGAAACTTACTCCCTTAAATAAGTCCTCGAAACGGGGCGATCGGGAAACCTCTCATTAAAAATGCGTTCTGCTGCATGAATATTTTGTCCAGTTTCACTAAGAATTAGGATCGCTACTACTTTATCACCTGAAGCACGTACCATTTCGCTTCTTGAAGCACTCAAACGTTCGGCTCACAACAGTTTAAAAAATTATTAAAACGTACAAGAATATTAAAAGTACCAAAAGCTGCTAAAACAGTTAAACGTTCGATCAACAATACACAAATTATTAAATGTACAAAAACTTGGACAATTACAGAAACGTCGAATTAGGGAGACAAACAAAAACTTCAGCTTATTTGACAACTATCCAAAGGCGGAGCTTGAATTTGGAATTTTAGTATTAACTGATTTAATTCATCACAGCTTTGCGGTTTTTGAAAGCGAGTTGCCAAAACTGCCATAAACACGAACAAAATTAGCATCATTGAAAAGGTTTCTTCGATACCGTTCAAAAGAGGTGTCGCTTGCCGTAGGGTTCCATTTAAAATTATTGGTCACAATGGCCTTGTGACGTCATCTTTGACGATTTCGTCATCTATCATCACTAGTAGGGAAGTTCACAACCTTCAATGTTCAGTTTCCAAATTTCACTTGTTTATGTATAATCGTTCCAAAAATAAGAGGGGGGGAGGAGACTTTCGAGAAGCACTGTATAGGTTATGGAATCATAATATGATATGGATGGTTCAATATAGATTTTTGGAGAAAATTATATGGTGGGGTCAATTAAATTTTCCTCACAATATCAAAATAATCGACTTCATTTGCATGGCGGTAAATGTATGTAGTTTTCCAAAGGAATTATATGATTTCCTTAGCTAGAAAGCATAAATACCCACATAACTTATTTGAATATAATAATATACATTTTACCATTGCATAAAATATATGGCGATCTCAGATTCCATCTGGAACATCATACAATGTCTTCAAAGTCGGCTTTATGTCGCGTTTTATTTTGAAACTTCAACTTCAGTGCACACGTACGCATCCACAAATTCATTAACTCCTCGTGAAATTAACCAGTTGATTTGTACTGCAACGAAAGCAAGCACAGGGTATTATAGAAAAAATACTAATGATGCCGAGAGCGGCGGAGGCGGCGTCGTTGTCATGGTTACGTCTTCCAACGCCGAGCCAACTGCTCATTAGTGAATTCCGAGAGGCGTCGTTTGAAAAGTGTCATAAAAAGCCGACGACCGTCACCCGGCGACGTATTTTTATACGCATCCGCGGTTCATTTGCAATGAACAGAATTTCATTGTGTGGAGGTTTCTTTCACGAGAAAATTCGAGCCTTCTAAACGACTGCACGCACTGACGCGTTTTCATAAACTCATAAAGGAGTCGGCGCTAATCTTGTTGAAAGCAGCTTCTACTGAATCTGGAAAGAAGTTGATATTCCATACGCAAGTGAAAATACACAGGTGGCATAAAGTTGATATGATATGACTGGACAACTTATGCGATATAACATAGGAAAGCAGTCTTCTCAGAGGGATTTCTTGAGTTATAATGATAATAAATTGATTTGTTTGAAAATAAAATAATTTGCGACTCAAAGATAAACTCTAGTCACTATCTTCCATCGTTCAAGATAATCTCTTGGGGATATTCATATTGAAAAGGAAAACTTTCTCAATTGAATATTGAATGGTTTTTTTTGTGAATTGAAAAATCCACGATGAAAATTAAGTTATTTTTTGTGAATAACTTACAGAAAACAACTAATTCTCCTCATTGATCTATATGAGTTCTCAATTGGACTGGAATTGAAAATCGAATAACAACCTGAAAGGAAATGTAAATTATTATTTTTAGATTTTTTCTTCTCAGAGTCCTTTTGAAATATCTATTAGATGTAGTTGAATGTCCAGTGTGGCTTCAGCCAGAGAAGTAGTTGTTTTCTGTTAGATATTCACAAAAAAAAACGTTATTTCTATAGTGGATTTTCCAATTCACAGAAAAATCTTTTTTATTTTCAATAATGGCAGCATTGTGAATATTGAGTGAGCTTCGCAACAAAGATTACTGTGCCCATAAGGATGACGATTTGTATGTGTTTTGCCTATTCGCCAAAATTTTCCAAGAGCACATTTTCAGAGAATTAAGAATGGGTTTACTGATATTGTATTCATTCTAACCAACAATTATAGTCACGTTTGCATTTTATCAACTTCAACATTTTATATCATTAAATTTCTTTAATGACCCTAAATTGTTTTTATTCTGTCACATTTATAGTAACTTTGTCGATATATATATATATATATATATATATATATATATATATATATATATATATATATATATATATATATATTGTTATGTAATGATGATATAACAAATATTTGTATATGGTGTACAAATAAGGTAATGTTGATTTTCTGCTAATAATGTTGAAATTATTGAATTTTTTTTCCCCCAAATAAAACGTGGCATTCCTTTTCAATTTATTTTCGATCTCCTTTAATGGCTTTGTTTTTCGTTACTTGGATACCATTTTTCCCTAATTCCTTTTGATTTGAATTTTTGAATTCGCGCACTATCTCTCATATTTTCACTGTTTGGTGTTATTTGTCAAAACTTATAAATGAATCTATTTTTCCTTTCTTACAGACTATTTACAATATTCAATCATAATTGTCTCCGACACCTTTCCGTTCTTATTTTCTCACAATTTCAAATCTTACATTTGACCATACTGTTCCCTGATTGGCTATTGTCATCAAGAAGTTTGTTGTTCTCCCATTGGCTATTTTTAGTTACATACAATTTCATATACTGTATGTTTCAAGGTTATAATTTTGTTTATCACATTTTATTCAAGATGATTTTGTAAATCTAGACCTTTCTTGTTGTCTTTTGAATAATTATGGGTTGTAATCATTATGACAGTGTATGAAATTGATTGTATTATAGTATTTGAATATTTTTATCTATTCATATTATACAGAGGCTTAATAAAGGAAATAGAATTTCAAAATATGTAAAAACAATCTCTTGAAACTAATAGCCATTAAGTAATTATTCTTTTTGTGGGTTTTTTCCTTTTAATATATATAACTGGTTTTTCATAACATAACAATATATATATATATATATATATATATATATATATATATATTGTTTTGATGCGTTGATTGCGGTTCGTTTTTATTTTATATTTATCATTTATTTATTTACTTTCCTCAACCGGACTTCATAACAAAAATATATAATTTTTTTGTTTTACTTTTGTTTTGCTATTTTCAAAAACAAGCTATTTCCTCTTTGAATTTAATTTAATATTTTTTGACAAATGAATACCCATATAAATATTTATTATCTCCGACTATGCACTTTACCTTCTTTCCATTTACTTTTTTACCTTATTTCCTTCACCTCAATCGGTACGCCTATTGAATCTCAGAAGTCGGTTCTACTGTGGAGCCGTTTGGTAGTTTCTTGCTGTCAATTTCAGAAAATAGCAATTCATTGTCGCTCAAACATTGAAAATAATGCAGATATTCATCAAAATAATAATTTCCTTTATTCAGGAAAAACTTACTACTACCTAGTCTGCGATAAATAACCTAAATAGTGCTTCATAGCAATTATATACAGCAAATGTAAAATTATGTGATACCTAAAGTGAAATTTAACCTAGTTTTATAGGTTATGTGGTCAATATAGTAATTCGTGGAAAGTTCTATCAAAATTCTTTGAAAGTTTTGTTTTTAATTGCACTCTAGTAATGTATGTGGTTTCAAAAAATACCTGAGACTTCTTGTAACGAGAATGTTCAGTGTTTGGGTTTTTCTCCGGTTCCTGGAAACTGCTGCTACTTTTGTCCACTGTGCCTTCGCCTCGTCTTGGTACATCTCCAATGAAAATAGGTAAGCTTAACTCTCTTCTGGGATTCTTTCATCTGCTATCGTTCTCTATATTATTTCCCATGTTGTCTTGGTACATTACTGTTTTTCTAATACGAATTGATGATTTTTCAGGATTGAATTTTATCGTTGGTTCTTCCTAAAATATTTTTTTACAATCCTTAGCTTGTTGAGTCTTCTTCCTTGATACCAACAACATTTGTTTCCTTCTCGATTTTTTCATTTCCACGCACCTTTTGTTGCACTTTTCGTTATTTTCACCTTTCTGACAGTTTTTATTTACGAAACATTTCTAGCTACCTCACATACTATTTACAGGACATGTAAAAATCGTTCTTTTGACGTTTCTGCTTTTCATATTTTCAAAATTCCTAATTCTGCATCAAGATCTTTCCTGGCATCTCATTGGATATTGTGTTCAGATCCAATTTCACATACAGAATGCTCGAACTTTCAACATTTTGTTATCTGCTTGTGCTCAAAAATATATTAGTAAAATTTGGTTTCTATAATTTTTTAAATTATGCCAATTGCTTGTTATGTTGAAAACATGTTTATTTCAAACATATGTATCGACTAATATTATATAAGGTTTTAGAAAAAAGGTAGAATCTTCAGAAAAACTGTAAAATAACATAGCATAGATTACTAAATACGAACATTTTTTTTGGTTTTTTTCAATTTTTATTCTATTTCAACTCTTCAAACATTCAACGTACTTCTAAACATAACAAATTCCCTAAATTTATATTCAACATTTTAATACTAGTTAGTGAAATTTGAATATCAATTTAATTATTTACAAATTATTAATTCTACTTCTTTTGTTTCAGGTAACCAACTGTTTTTGGAGGTCCTTCGAATTCAAGAAAGAAAATTATTCAAAGATAACATCATTCATGACATTTGATATATTTAATATTTATATTTTATACTGATATATTTTTTTAAATTGGTATCCTTTAATTACCCAGTTTTAATTATTTTGCCTATCTCTTCCTTTTATTTTTTAATTTTTTTTAATGAATGAATTATTTATTTTTTTTATACTCTTTCGCTATACGTTACTCATACATAATTAACTTATTATATGTATTTATAATTCATTAATATACCTTTATTCCAATTATTAATATATCTCATGATCACCATCACACCTTTATATTTTTATTATATACTTCTTTATTTTTTTTTAAGCATTCTTTTTTACACAAAATATTTTTGTCTTCATTTCTTTTCATTTTTCTTCAAAATTCATATTATTTATTATCCATTTCTATATTTTTCCTTCTTAATCTATCTTGGTTTTTTACTTTTTCAAACTAATCTGTACCAATAATTTATCAAATTCTATGTTTTTCAGTATCACTGATTGTTATCCAATATCATTGTTTTCTTTCTTCATATTTCAATTCATGTGTTGATTTGTTTCTTCTAGTTTTTTCTCTCATTTTTTTTTAAAATTTTTTTATTTTATTTTATTCAAATGTTCCTGAAACAATATCTTATTAAAATTATTTTCATTTACAAACTTTTTTGTTTTCTACACTACCTGTGAAATTTGTTAAACTTACGATTGATTATCCCCTAAATTTTCATTTTTGTCATTTATCTCTCCTTCTATGGAAATGTATTTGTTTGGTTACTACAAGCATAAATTTAATTTCAAAAATTTTCAATTCAAAGTTTATGTTGTTAATATTTCTTTTCCAAAATTTCAAATTGTTCTTGTATTTGATTGTCATTTTCATTAAAAATCTTTTCTATTTTCATTTTTGACATTTTACTATACATTATTATTATTTCATTATTCATATTGCTTTCTTTCATCTCAAAATGTTTATTATTCATGTTCATATTATCTATAAACTCATTATTATTGTCATCAGGATTCATTTTTATATTTTGTATTTGTTTTTTTCATCTTTTTCTAATAAATTCTTACTATCATCTGTTTTTTGTATAACTATCTCTTGACAGGTATTAATAATCCTATTTTCTACGTTGGTGTCTGATCTTCTTTGTTCCATAGATTTGATATTCTCTTCTGAATTTTTTTTTTGATTTTGATTTTCATTTTGATTGAAACTACTTTTTTCCTTTATATTGAAAATTTCATTCTCTACTGTGATAAATTTTATATTTGTCTCCTTTTGTTGAGAATCAATCTTTTTATTAAGCATATTTAGGTCTTTCTTAACCTTTTCATTTTGACTACTAATATCTATTGTTTTTATTTGTTTTAATTTTCTTCTACCTGATTATTGATAGTGGATATTTCTTGAGTTACAGCTACATAAAATTCTTCATTATTTTGTCCTATTTTTTTTCCAATTGTTTGTGCATTTGTAAAAATTCTTCTTCATTTTGTTCAGATTTTGTTTGCATTTTGTTTTCCATCCTTTCCATATTCTCTTTCATATCTTCAATTTTCTCTCTTGATTCATTCTGCATACTTTCCATATTTTCTTTCACACCCTTTATATTTTCTTTGACATTTTCTCCCAATCTTTCTTCCATACTTGCTGTGTTTTCTTTAATTTTCATTTGATTTTTCAAACTTTCTTTCATTTCATTCTTCATATTTCCATTTTTCCTTCCATCCTTTCCTCCATTCTTACCATACTTTCTCTCATTCCATCATTTATTCTTTCTATTTGCTCTTTTATTTCATTTTTCAAACTCTCCATTTTTTCTGAGTTTTTTTCTTTCATCTTTCATTTTATTTTTCGTACTCTCCATTTTTTCTGAGTTTTCTTTTTATACTTGCTGAATTTTCATTCATTCTTCACCTGAAATCCATCATTTTCTGAAGCTGACTTCATTTCTGTTCTTTCTTTTTATTTCACTTCCTCTCGCATTACTTACTCTCTCTTGTTCCTGATCACCCCTCTCTCTACCTTCTGCACCTTTTTCCAAACCAACCTTTTTACCATCTCCCAAATCCATTTTCTAAACACTTATACAAATATGTCAATACAACAATTCTGAAATGCCAACTTTATATTTTCCCTGTATAAATATATTTGATTTTGAACAAATGTTTTTCTTTTCAATTTTTATAACATTTACACTTGCTTCTAATTATTATTTTGGCAATTCAGCTCCGCGTTGGGAATTGATTGTAATGATTATTATTTTGCTCTTTCGCTCACAAATATATTCGCGTTGATTAACTCCCCACGTTGCTGATCTGTTATTTCCCTTATTCGCCCACGTTGCTGTTATCGCTCCACTTTACTGTTATCGCTATCGCCCTTATTTGCCCCACGTTGGGCGCGAATTGTTATGTTGCGTTGATTGCGGTTCGTTTGTATTTCATATTCATTTACTTTCCACAACCAGACATCATAACAAAAATATATAATTTTTTGTTTTACTTTTGTTTTGCTATTTTCAAAAACGTTAAGCTATTTCCCCTTTGAATTTAATCTAATATATATATATATATATATATATATATATATATATATATATATATATATATATATATATATATATATATATATATATATATATATATTGATATGTACTGATAAATTGAAAAATAGAAATTGTTTTTATTTTGCCCCACGTTTTGGGTGCCAATTGTTATGGTTTGATAATTTGAAAAATATAATAGTTTTTTGTATATTGAGATTGATAATGATTTTGTGGTATTCTTTGAGAGCCAAATTTGATATGATGTAAATAGATATTTCTGACCCTGTAATAATAATTGTCAGCTAACGTCACTGTTCTCTCGTCACGCTACCAACAATTATTATTTTCTTCGCCACGGCTAACAACAGTTGGTACGCCCTTGTCTCATATAGTCGGTTCAAAAGGAATTTGGCCACTGGTGGCTAACTTCAGTTTATTGAATGATCTTAATTATGATAGTTGATCATTGTGAGAAAATAAACAAACCAAATATCAAAAAACAATTATCTCCTTTATTCAGGAAGACTTCAGAATACCTGGCCTACGAGAAATAACTTATGCTAGAGTGAATCAAACAATTATTCACGGATAATCATAAATTGCATATCATGGATAACTAAACAGAACCTCACTTTTTCTGTGAGTATAATTTTCTGTTATTGTTCATAAAAAGTGATATAAAGTTCATCGAATGTGAAAAATGTTATTTGTGAAATAGTTCAGGACCGGGAAAGCACTATTAAAGGTTTTATACCTGGTTGGAACTGTTGGTGTTCACAACTATACCATAAAAACAGGAAGTCTCCTCTCTCCAGCCTTCGTTAGGACTGCAAAAACCATGTGTCAGGAACGTATCGATGCGGAACTCAGCTTTTGGAATCGTGGATATATGATATCATTAAGGTAATCTTGTTTTGTTAAGCAAATGATGGAATTATTCCATTTTTCTTTTAGTGAAATTTTGTGCGTGCTTCCGCTTTGGACAATATTTTCGATCTCCTCGAAGCTTTGTTTTCTCGTCGCTCCGCAACATCTTGCCATTGTTGTTGTTCCATTTGAAATTTCAAATTCGCGCACCAAATTGTCACTTTGCACTGTTTATATTAATGTTGCACATTTTATACACACAAATAAATTCCCATTCTTATCATTAATTACAAGTTTGAATAATAATTGCTTGTGAAACCTTCTCTTTGCCATTCTCTTACAATTTTCAACTTTTCATTTGATCATCCCTTCTCTGATTGGCTATCTTTCATAAAGACGTTTGCTGTTCTCTCATTGGCTAACTTTTAGTTTGCTACAATTTCATGTACAGAGTGTTTCAAGTTTATAAATGTGTTGATTACTTTTTATTCATGATAATTCTGTAAATCTTGACTTTTAGTTGTCTTTTGCTCTGATTGGCTATCTTTCATCCATATCATACCTAGGCTAATAAAATACATTGAATTTTAAAAGCTATTTATAAACAAACTCTTGAAATTGATAATTATTTATTATTTATTCTTTTTGTGGCTTTTTTGTCTTTTTAAAATTTACAACTGGCATAACATAACATAACAACATTCCTGAATTTATATTCAATAATTTTCTACTAGTTAGAAAATTTTGAATATCAATTTCTTTATTTATATTTCTAATTTTCCTTTAACTAACACTAATTTTTCTACTTTCAGAAAACTTCTTGAGCTGGACTTCAAGAAAAACAAGTTCTACAATAATAACTCTTATTTACAACTACTAATACTACGTTTTGGTTGTTCCAGAAAAACTTGACTATGGACTTCTTTTGCAGATCAAGAGAGAATCTTTTTAAGATATTATCATATATGCTATTTTATATTTTATACTGATATTATTTTCTATTATCAATTAGATTTTTATTATTATTTGTACTTCTTTCAATTATACTATTGTTTTATTATTTTTCCTATCTTTTTCCTTCAGTTGTTCTTCATATTTATATTGAATTGGATATTTTATTTATCTGAATCTCTCATATTATTTACTTTTATTTCGTGTACATACTCTTTCGCTTTTTCTTTATTCATACATCATTAATATATTATATTTATTTATAATTCATTAATATACCTTCATTTTATTTATTAATATACCTTTGTCATCATCATTATCATCATATTTCTTATAATATACTTCTTTAGTATTATTATTATTATCATACCCACTTTCATTTCTCACATACATTCATTTTATACACAAAATATTTTTAATCTTCATTTCTTTTCATTTTTCTTCAAAATTCACATCATTTATTATCCATTCCTATATTTTTCCTTCTTTATAATCTATATTGTTTTTCAACTTTACTTCACTAACTAACCTGTACCAATGTTTGTATCTACTTTTCTGTTTTTTCAGAATTATGACTGTTATTCAATATCTTTCTTTTCTTCCTATACCTTCTTTATTTATGCGTTGTTTTATTTCCTCTAATATTTTCTCTCATTGATATATTTTTTCTTTACATTTGTTTTTCATCTTATTTTATTTTATTCAAATGTTTCTGAAATCCTAACTATCTATCAAACTATTTTATTAACTTTTTTCCATTTTTATTCCTTAACTTGCCTGTCAAATTTGTTAACCTACAATTTATTAATTCCTTTTTTTTTTTAATTTTTTTTAACCTTTTTTTTTACAAATTTTCAATTTAATTATTATTTTATTCTTATTTTGTTTTCTTAATTTTAATTTTCTTTTTTTTAAAGTAAAATGTATTTAAATTCTTTCCTATTTTTATATTCAACATTTTACTATCTATTATTATTATTAATTCATTTTTTGTATTTCTTTCTTTCATTTTAAAAATTCTATTCGTCCTGTAGATATCATTGATTTGCATTACTATTATTTTTTTATTTATGTTTCCTTTTTTCAACTCAAAATTTTTGTATGCCACGCTCATGTCATTTATTTTGATTATAATTATTCCATCATTTTTGTCACCTTTTTGTAACTCAAAATTCATTTTAGCCATTATTATGTCATATATTTTCATTATTTTCACTTTATTATTTCTTTTTTCTTTTGCATTTGAAAATATTTATTATTCACATTTATATTATGTATAAGTTCATTATTTTGGAGATCGAAATTCATTTTTATATTTTGTAATTGTTTATCATCTTTTTCTAATAAATTTTTACTATCATCTGTTTTTTGTATAACTAATTCCTGAATTTTATTTTGCTCATTATCTGTTTCTAATGGTTTACCTATTCCTTTTTCCTTTTTTTTTATTCTTTTTTCATCCTTTCTATTTGCTCCTTCATTTCGTTTTTCATGCTTCCCATATTTTCATTCATTTTTTCTGACTTTTCATTCATTTTTCCTATTTGCTCTTTCATTTCATTTTTTAATTCATTTTTCATACTTGCCATATTTTCATTCATACTTGCTGTATTTTCTTTCATATCATTCATATCATTTTTCAAACTTGCCATATTTTCATTCATATCCTTTCTCATACTTGCTGAATTTTTTTCTGACTTTTTTTTCTTTTTTTATCCTGCCATACTTTTCATGTATTCCAACATTTTCTGAAACTGACTCTCTGTCACATTCATTTGTGTACTCTCACTTTTTATTTCTATCTCTCTCACTTTACTACTCTCTCCTTCTTCCTGATCACCTCTCTCTCACCTTCTGCACCTCCTTCAAAAACTTTCTTACCATCTCTCAAATCCATATTTTTATTTTGTCCTTACTTGTGATAAATATTAAGAAATGATATATTGCCCTTTCTTGCTTTTTCTCCCACCAGATAAATATTATGAAATATTATATTTCCCTTACTTGCCCATACGTTGGGACGCCACTTGTTATGTTTTAATAATTGTAAAATATATAAATTGATTTTGTTTTGCCCCACGTTTTGGGTACCAATTGTTATGGTTTGATAATTTGAAAAATATAATAGTTTTTTGTATATTGAGATTGATAATGATTTTGTGGTATTCTTTGAGAGCCAAATTTGATTGATGTAAATAGATTTTTCCCTGACCCTGTAATAATTGTCATCTAACGTCACTGTTCTCTCGTTACGTTACCAACAATTATTATTTTCTTCGCCACGGCTAACAACAGTTGGTACGCCCTTGTCTCATATAGTCGGTTCAAAAGGAATTTGGCCACTGGTGGCTAACTTCAGTTTATTGAATGATCTTAATTATGTTAGTTGATCATTGTGAGAAAATAAACAAACCAAATATCAAAAAACAATTATCTCCTTTATTCAGGAAGACTTCAAATTATGAGTTATAATAATTTTGATAGTGTATATAATTGACTGTTTTATAGCACTTTGACATTTTTATCTATCCATATCATACCTAGGCTAATAAAATACATTGAATTTTAAAAGCTATTTACAAACAAACTCTTGAAATTGATAATTATTTATTATTTATTCTTTTTGTGGCTTTTTTGTCTTTTTAAAATTTACAACATAACATAACAATATATATATACATATATATATATATATATACATATATATATATACATATATATGTATATATACATATATATATATATATATTGAAGAATTAATACCCATATAAATATTTAATATCTCCGGCTATGCACTTTACCTTCTTTCCATTTACTTTTTTACCTTATTTCCGTCACCTCAGCTAACTCAATCGGTACGCCTACAGAATCTCAGAAGTCGGTTCTACTGTGGAGCCCTCTAGTAGTTTCTTGATGTCAATTTCAGAAATTAGCAATTCATTGTCGCTCAAACATTGAAAATAATGCAGAGATTCATCAAAATAATAATCTCCTTCATTCAGGAAAAACTTACCACTACCTAGTCTGCGATAAATAACCTAATTAGTACTTCATAGCAATTATATACAGCAAATGTGAAATTATGTGATACTGAAAGTGAAATTTTAGTTTTATAGGTTATGTGGTCAATACAGTAATTCGTGAAAAGTTCTATCAGAATTCTTTAAAAGTTTTGTTTTTGATTGCACTGTGGTAATTTTTATGGTTCTAAAAAATACCTGAGACTTCTTGTAACGAGAATGTTCAGTATTTGGGTTTTTCTCCGGTTCCTGGAAACTGCTGTAATGATGTATAAATCATTCTTTTGACGTTTCTGCTTTTCATATTTTCAAAATTCCCAATTTTGTATCAACATCTTTTCTAGCAACTCATTGGATATTGTGTTCAGATCCAATTTCATATACAGAATGTTCGAACTTTTAACATTTTGTTATCTGCTTGTGCTCAAAAATGTATTAGTAAAATTTGGTTTCTATAATTTTTTAAATTATGCCAATTGCGCTTGTAATGTTGAGAACATGTTCATTTCAAACTCAGATATAGATTAATATTATATAAGGTTTCAGAAAAGCGGTAGAATCTTCAGAAAAACTGTAAAATAACAGCTGTTTTGACTAGTTAAACTAATTGAATGATGTGGACTGTATCACTTTTTTACCTTTATTTTATGAATACAAAGGGTAATGCTAGTTTTTGCAACACAACGCTTCAATATGACAGATATGACATTAAGGTCAACATAAACAATATAACTTCTTTTGTCTCTTCGCGAGCAATAAATCTATAAACTAAATAAGTCAGTAGCGGCACTTGTTCGGAGGGGTGAATTTTGGAACATGCCCCCGGCCTTGGAAGTCTCTAGCAAATCAAGACTTTCAAAAAAAGTACATCACTCAGGCACCAACTGGTAATAGGCACAACCTCACAAGAGCTCTGGTTAAAATTCCATCAGCAGTTTTCACTGACGCTACACGGCAAACGCCATCCTTTCCTTGAATTAACTCCAGGACTCGCCCCAAACGCCATTTCATCACAGGTAAGTTAGTTTATTTGACTAAAACGAGTTGACCAACTTTCAATTCACTCTGGTTCTGTTTCCACTTGGAACGTTGTTGAAGCTCGCTTATGTATTCGCGGCTCCATCTCTCCCAGAAATTTTGTTGCAACTTCTGAAGATGTTGAAAATGCGACAGCTTATTTTCCGGAACTTCGTATAGTAATGGATCTGGCATGCCTTGGATAGACCTCCCGATCAAAAGTGAGCTGAGGTGAGGGTGTCAAATCATCAGGTTCGGATGATAGGGGACTTAAAGGACGGGAATTCAACACAGCTTCAATTTGTGTCAAAAGGGTTTGAAAATCCTCGTAAGTTAATGACAAATTTCCAATCACGCGCCTAAGATGATGTTTAACGCTTTTTACTCCTGCCTCCCATAAGCCTCCGAAATGGTGTGAGTTGGCCGGAATGAAATGCCAATTAACATTACTATTTAGGGCCTGTTCACTGATGTGTGCAGAATTATCCATAAGAAAACTTCCTTAAGTGTGCAATTCATGACTTGCGCCTATGAAATTAGTTCCGTTGTCCGAAAAAATGTCTGTTGGTTTGCCACGACGTGATACAAATCGCCTTTAAACTTGAATGAAGGCCTCTGCAGTCAACGCAGTTACCAAATCAACATGAATAGCGCGGGTCAGAAAACAGACAAATACGCAAACCCAAGCCTTGGATACTTTAGCACCTCTACCTTTTCTATCTTTTATAATAAATGGGCCAGCATAATCGACGCCTACCTTACTAAAAGGAGGAAAAGGTTCCAACCTAGACTTCGGCAAGTTCCCCATTATAGGTGCAATAGCTTGTTTTGAGTACTTGTAACACCTTATACAAGATCGAACTATCTTTTTTGACATATTTCTGCCTGAAATTGGCCAAAATGTTTCGCGTATAGTTGACAATAATAGTTGTGGTCCCGCATGAAGAAGTTCCATATGTTTGTATTCAAAAATTAATCTTGTCAAATTATGCTTGGGATCCAATATCAAGGGATGTTTTTTATCGTAGGCAAATTTTGAATAAGCTAACCGTCATCCGGCTCGAAGGACCATGTTTTGACTTGTTAAACTAATTGAATGATGTGGACTGTATCACTTTTTTACCTTTATTTTATGAATACAAAGGGTAATGCTAGTTTTTGCAACACAACGCTTCAATATGACAGATATGACATCAAGGTCAACATAAACAATATAACTTCTTTTGTCTCTTCGCGAGCAATAAATCTATAAACTGAATAAGTCAGTAGCGGCACTTGTTCGGAGGGGTGAATTTTGGAACAACAGCATAGATTAGTAAATACGAACATTTTTTCATTATGGGTTTTTTTCAATTTTTCATTCTTATTTCAACTCTTTAAACATTTAACGTACTTCTAAACAGAACTATATATATATTATGATGCTAATTATTTA
This sequence comes from Gonioctena quinquepunctata, assembly GCA_018342105.1. Classification (NCBI taxonomy): domain Eukaryota; kingdom Metazoa; phylum Arthropoda; class Insecta; order Coleoptera; family Chrysomelidae; genus Gonioctena; species Gonioctena quinquepunctata. The sequence goes on along the minus strand of JAFIRS010005925.1, from coordinate 16,599 downwards.
CTAGTATTATGATTTATCTTATTATTTTCTTTAATAACCAGTCATTATAATGAAATATTCGCCATTTGTTATGATAAGTTTAATCAAATGATTTATTTTTATTTGAAAATTTTGACAGTAATAAAATATCCGGCTATGTTGCTTACTCTTTTTCAAATACTCTTTTACCTATATTCTTTCACCTTATCCCAGCTCAGTCGGTACGCCTATGGAAACATGATGTTACCCTCTCAAAGCAGGATTTAGTTGTTTCGCTTGAAGTCAATGTTCGAAATACGGTTTTATGAAAATTGCAGGTTGTAATGTGATCAACAGATGAGTAATGAATGCAGAAATTATTAAATCAAAAACATAAATGTACCTATCCTGCGAAAGTTAACCTATGAGTAGTATTTTTATCAAAACAGTTATATGTGAGAAGTAAGGTACTTATGTGCAAATCAAATGACCTTTAAAAATAATAATTGTAGGTTATATTAAATTAGACTAACAAAACCAGAAATACTGCTCAATAACAGTGAAAAGTGTAATAAAATGACTTCAAATAAGTGTCTGCCCGAATACGTAGGAAGTTTTCAACTGTTATCGTTTCTGGATATGTTCTCGTAATATTTTCGTATATATGAATAATAAATTGTGTCACTGTGTTCATCCAAAAATATTTTTTTTATCTACACCATCCTCATTATTTTTCTTCCTGGCAACCATCACTTTTTGTTTTCTCCCACGAAGTTTAGGTTGCTACTCACTTTCTATGGCACTTTTCCTCATTCTGAACTATGCTATGGATTTTATATATAATTCACATTTCTATACTTAATACATAATATATACAGGGTTAGTTAAAGGTCATATCTGCCATTTGTTTTACTCAACATTTTATATTTTATCATTTTCCATCAAACTGTTTTGACATGTCGCTGTTATGTTTCCTTTGGATTTGATTTTAGCATACAGGATGTTCCAACCTGAATATTACTTTTGTGTACTTGAGATCTAAGGTTTTATCCATGAATTTTGATTTCTAAATTTTTTATAGGTTGTGCAAATTAAATGAATTGTTGGCAACACACCTATGACAATAGAAAAGCTCCACTGCTAAACTCTCGAGACATCTGCGTCGACTAGAAAATGGTACAAGGTTTCAGAAAAGCAAAATGTACAGAAAAATTGCAAAACAAACATAGCAGGTATTTATGTGATATATAAGTATCATTATATCACTTTTTATTCTTTTTTCATTGAACAAATATTTCTTATCATAACAATATATATTTGAAAGGTTTCATTTCTCTGTGCAATTAATATCATCTACGTTTTTTCTTTATTCATTTTCATACCAAATTTTTGGAAGGTTGTCGTCCATGTGTCCATGAATCTACTGCTTTTTCATCAGGTTTCTTTCACCTGGCCCCAAGCATTTGGGCAGGCTTTCTTTGAAACTGCATCCATTACTAGGATGAATAATGAGGGGCTGAGTATCCGACCCTTTCCACTGGGAATTTGGTTATTTGGTGTGTGTCTCCTATTTCAGTTCTATCAAGTTTTCTCTTAGATTTTATGGCATTGCGAATATCCGGGTCTATTCCCTTCTCTTCCCGCATTTTTTATATTCGTGCTTTGACGATAGTGTCCAAGGCTGTTTCTAGATCTATAACGCATAAATATAGTTTTTTGATCAGTTATCATCATCATTATTTGCGTAATTTTTCAAGCCAGTTCGGGATTCCTGTGATAAATGTTATATTCTCTACCTTCGTTCCAATATTCCTTATTATTCGAAATCAGATGGTTTTCATCTGGACTATCCATCATGGGTATCTCTCATGAATTCACAACGTGAACGGAACGTTATGTGGCGTAAATAATTTTAAAAAATCAGTTATTATTTCACTGTATCTCTTGATAAACTTAAAATCAATACACTGTTGTAAATGTCGGGATAAAAATTATTACGATTGAAATTCCATGAATTGTCAGTGTTCATGTTTATTCTACCTATTTTCTACTAAATGAGTATCATTAAAAATGACGTTTTTAGTTTCTTTTTATTGCTTTATTTAACGTTGGCCTATTTCTGCGACCAGGACTAATCATCGATGGCAGTGAGCACACTTCCCCCAACCGGAAATTTTTCCGAATCCTCTGTTGTTTCAGAGCTCAACATCTATGAATTCGGGACCGCCATCCTAACGTCCCCTCTGGAGGACGGCTTATCTATCAGCTTATCTCGTGCTCATTGATAAGACCCCTGCAGCTGCGAGTATGCTACTACGCTACAGCTGTTAGGGCATTTCAACGCGCACCTTCCTTGTCAGGTGGTCACCCATCCAAGTACTAAACGCGCACGATGTTGCTACGTTTTTAGTTCATAGAAATGTGAATAAAAAACTGTGTCAAAATAACTTTTAATACTAGTGTTAAAACTATTTGCAATACTAAGGTTGAAAGATGATAGATTCTCAGTAATATAAATCTATTCAATAGAAATCTTTTAATGAAATGTCATAACAATAATCAGAATACAGTTAACTAATTAGGGTGAGTGCAACAATGGTTGACCAATTAAGAGTTTCTTTCAAAAAATTACTTATAGGTACTAAAATATCAATTTTCATGAAAACAAAAAAAATATACAAGAGGAACCAAAGTTTAGGATTCTTAATATCATGAACAATCTTGACAATAACGGTGAAATGTAGTTAAGAGAATATATGAGTCAAAATAGTCATGAATCACCAGTGATTGACCATCAAGGACTAGTACTTGACCACAATTTTACCCAGTGGTTGACCACTTGATAAAATCAAATGAAACAAGTTTCTAAGCAAACCTGTAGATATATTGATATAAAAAACAAGTTTTGATTCTTATAAGAGAATGATTATTTTTGAACTCGAACCTTTTCCAAAAATACTAGTTTTTTAACGAGTTGGAACTTCTTCAATTTCCGTATCATTTTCATATTTCTTGACTTCAGTATCAATATTAATTTTTTTTTTTTCAGTTTAATTGTTATTTTCTTGCATTTCAGTGTTACTCTGAGTTTTCTCTTAGAACAGTTCCATTATCATTATTAGTTTCATTTTCTAATTATATATCCATTATTGTGTTCTTCTTGGTATCATCATGTTATTTTTCTGCTGACTCATCGCCGCCCCATTCCTTCATTTCTGCTTCTTTAAACGATTCCCGTCTTTTCTTGGAAATAAGTGAATCGAAATATAGAAACGTTAATTGGCTTGATTCGTTCTATTCCGTCTTGATCACCCAAAGTTCGCGAAGCATCGTGCATACATTTTTTGAAATCTACTGCCTTGACTTCAGAATACATTTTATATGCTTGTTTTTCTAATAACAGTGGAAAAGTGGCTTTATGCAATCAATATCAATCAGAAAAAACTTTTTTCTATTTACTTTTCAAATTATTTATTAAAGTAGCATCCGGTACCCCATACCCCACCCCATACAGCCTCTTCGATTGTCTAATATTGCTAACATCGCTCAAAGCCTGTTATAATCGTACCTTCGTATATTCGAAAAATATCCTGTCAGTTTAATTAATTTTTTCTTGGAAATACAGTGGTTTTACTAAACCTGTATTAGAAAATTAAAGAACCTTATATAAAGTAAAATATATGTATCAGTTGTTGACCATGACAAAAAGCCAATAATTGACCACTACAAAACTATGGTCAATTAGTAGCTCCGCTTTGAAATAGCGATATTTTTTTAACAAAAATAAATATTTTACTCATACCCAAAGCTATGAAACAGACAAAGACGTACAACCAATAATTCCTTTGAAACACCAGTAGTTGACCAAAGCTAAAACAAATATTTTGTTCTAGTAGTTGACCACATGAATTAAAATAGTAAAAACACACATTCCAATAATGAAAACAATGAAAATACTTAACAATATTCATATCCTATCAACAAGAACGGATAATTTAAGATTACTAAAAATTGTCTTCTTACCATGTTTCTTGCCACATCACCTGTTTTCTACCAGTGAAAGACGAAAAATGTGTAAACATGACAATGACCAACTTATCGCGAAATTTATTTGGGTTAATTGTGACATCCCAAGGTCCCATTCAATTTTCAACAAAACGATATAGTATCCTTATTTCTGCGCATTAAGGAAAAAATGGTTAATTACAAGATGCTGGTCAACTACCGGTGCCACAACCCTATCAGGAATGATTTATAAACATAAACGGGTATTTGGCAGTTTGAACAATTTGTAAAATCAATATCCTGAGAAGTAACTAAAGAAGTATGCAATTCAACTGCGGAACGTTCGTCATCGCTAACTAATGACGGTGCTATTGAAGTGGGATAGCCAAATAATGCAGGTGCCGAGATAGAACTAGTCCTTGTAACCGAAATATTTTATCAGCAATTATATTTTTATTTTCAATGGAATCCTGGATGTAACCATCAGCTACGGTTGAGAACTTCCATCCTCCATGTCGTTTTATTGCAGTAAAAGTCACTCCGGAATTTGCTAAGAAAGATGCTGAAGATCTTCGAAAATAATGTCCGGTAAACTGCTCCGGATCTGGTAATTTCAGAAATTTGGCAATGGTGGTAGGCATCTTTCCAAAATTATATAATCTAACTTTTTGTTAGAATAATTCAGGAAAAACCGACGATGAGTTATGGAAGTTGGGCGTAATGCAGCATAGTTTGGTGTCCGAAACATGAATTAGTAATGAGTTTGTTATTTCTTCAATGTCATCCATGCTTGATTTACAGAGTGCTTCACGACGGCACGCTCCGAATAATCAAAAAATGGCTGCTACTTTTATCATTTGGTATCAGGAGCTTCATTAAAGAACTGTCAAATTATTCTCTTTTCAGATATTTCAATTTTTTCGGGCGGTATCCGATCCTCTTTCGTTTCGAAAATGCTATAATTTAATGGTAACTGCTTATATCCACGTTTTTCTTGATTTTCATTCCAGCTTTTATCATAGAGAATTCAGACCACAGCGTTGATGCCTTCCCTAACTTCGTATTTCTTCGAGATAAACTAAAAGTACGCTTTCACTGAACGTTCCCTCAACTTTCTTAGACTCCATTCGATGAATCCCTTAAAGTTAATTTGATATTATTGACGTGATTTTTCAAGCAACAGATTCAAAGTGCTTTGTTAGCAGCTCCTTGAATTTCTGGTGGAAGAGAGCAATCTGAATCATCAATTTCAACTTCCATTATATTCATGCATTTATGGGGTTGGAGCACCTTTGTAAGTGGCGCCGCAGTGGCGGCATCGGGCAAATTAGTCCACTCAGTGCAGTTTATGTTCATTTGCCTCAATGATGAAGAGAGTATTTTTAAAGTTCAACAGTAAGAACTTGTTTGTTACAAACGTGAAAACTGCGGTTGCATTGTGATTCGGCCTGTATAACCTTTTATTTGGGTCCCGGTTTCGGAAATTGCGCTAGTAATGAATAAAAATCAGATTCAGATGAGTCATTTGCGAACCGCGCAAGGCTACATTGGAGTGCTAAACACGTGCACTGCGAACGCCCGTCATCCCAGTGTTTACATGTAATTTACTGTCAAGTTGAAAAGTGTTCTATATTCGTGATGGAGCAAGTGCTTGCAACTGGGTCTCATACATTGCAAGGCACATTGTTTTCGAGAATCCGTCTGTGAAAAAAGCAGCAGCATAAGTGCGATCGGGTCACGTGCGTCAGGTGCGGGAAGTGGAGGAATTTGTTATTCGAGCATACATGCGGAAGTGATTAGCCAGGTAGCAGCGACAACAAATCAGTACTCTGTCGAATTAAAGGTATATAAATACTTCCACAAATGATTGATGAAATTTGATAAAAACTTACATGTCTAATGTTGCACTAAATAACACGAATAGAAAAAGTATTGAGGAATTATTAATAAATATATTTGAAATATTTATTTTTTGCATACGTTCATTATCACATATTTTTCATATTTTTCGTTTACTGTCAGAATTTGGGTAAAAAAAATATTTTGAATGGTTATTGAGTATTACATGAATAAAAATATGTTTCAAATCAAATCAAATCAAAATTACTTTATTGTCTGAAGAATGAAATTCCCATTGACAAAGTGAAAAAACAGTAAAAGAGAAAAAAGAGAACATCAATAGCAATTGAATATATGTTTATTTTTTATACATACCTCGTTACATATTCAAAAATATATTAAATTTACCTTGTCATTATAACACAACATTTGTAGAGCAGGTTACTACACGTCAAATTATTCATATAAGTAGAAGTCTATATATACAAAAACATACATTACATAAAATGAATTTCAAACAATATTAATGTTAGTCACTAGACGTCAGTTTATTGAAAATTGGAGGTGTTATTTATAGTATAGTATAAAGTTATACATAAAAAAGAAGGGTATATACAGAAATCAGAATTCTGATCTTTACAATTAATTAAATTATGATAAAAATAAAATGGAATAAAATAGAATAAAATAGAATCAACAGAATAGCACATACAAAGTGAATACCCATACGTATCAGTCGATTTAAAAAGCACAACAAACAAAAAGAAACCAAAATAAAAATCTAAAATTTCACAGAATAAAATTCGTCCAACGAGTAGAATGCTCTGTCGAGTAAAACATTTCTCACAGAACTTTTGAATTTTTTTTTATTCATTCGTGTTTTTTTATATAATTGAAATTATTAGTATGAACAAATTTAACTGTTTATATCAATGTGAGAATACCTTCGAATACATTGATGTCATCGAGTTTTTCGACCCAAATATGTACAAAGAATTTATGAATTGACTATGAAATTTTCAAGTATACCTGGTGACAATGGGACTAGGGCCCTTCCTATATCTCCTTCACTTATCAACCGATTTCAATGAAATTTTGTAGATAAATATGAGACACAGACATATGAAAACAAAATGGCTGACGTCCGGTTTTGCCAGAATAACCACCAACTATGATTATTCAACTGGAACACCCTGTATGTTTGATATTTTAGGATTCTACGGCTCAAATTACATACGACAGTGATGCCAAATTTTTATTTTACGATTGAAAAAAAAATAATTTTTAAATTAGGAGGCCTTGATCAGGTTCAAATCTATACTAATTCACATCAGTAACTCATAGTAATAGCCATTTCATCGGTAAGATCAATAACAAATCCTTCAGCAGGAATTGAAATTTTCTAAACGCATTTTTAACGAAAAAGTCTTTGTTTTCAAATGGTACCTACCGAGGGCCATCTTGCCATTTGATAGAGAATTCAATTACCAATTCAACGATATACATTATGTACCACGAGTTATCCGTTTAGGTTTGATGAAATGAAAGGTAGCCGTGGAATCATGGAACAGTAGGTGATTTATGTCATGGCAAAAGTAAAATATCAATTTTACTTGTCATCCCGTTTCGTTTGTAGAAAGTGTTTTTGAAATGGAAAATAATAATCGAAAGAACAAATCTATATGATATTGATGTACGGAGAATGTCAGAACGTTGTCAATGCTAGTATGCTATACGCTGTTCGTTATCCGTTATCCGTTAAGACAGCACCTATCGAGGACCTATTTCTGGAAATTGGAAATGATGCTGAGAAAAGAACCAGCTGATCAAAACCACATCCACTTCATCGTCAATGGAGAAGCGGAAACTAATGTTTTAGCATATTTTCATTTTCCTCCATCTGCCTCAGTGCGAGAATTGGAAATTGAATGTGGGATCAGCAGGAACAGTGCCAGAAAAGTATTGAAAAAACATAAATATCAATCCTGTAAATACAGTTTGCATCTGCATCTATATGAAAATGACCCAGAACGGAGACTAACTTATTGTAATCGACTTATTGTCATGATGACGAATTGGATAATGGTTTTGTCTCGAAGATACTGTGTACAGATGAGTCTAGGTTTACGAATGATGGTATGTTTAATAGGAATAATACCAGGTATTGGACTCAAGAAAATCATAGGTTGCTGAGAGAAGGTGATATTCAAGAAAGATTTGAATTCAACCTCTGGGTAGGAATCATGGAGACAAGATTCATCGGACCAATTTTTTCCGACGGGCCTTTGACGGGCCAAAGATATCTACAATTCTTAGAGAACGATATTCAAAATAATATCAGCGATTTACCTGAGAACACCAGGGAAAATAGGGTTTTTCAGCAGGATGGTGCAGGACCACATAATGCTTATATTGTTCGGCAATATGTTAGTGATACCTATGGGCAGAGATGGATTGGACCAAATGGTCCAATCAGATGGACAGCCGGATCGCCCGATTGAACCCCTATCGATTTTTATTTATGGGGTCACATGAAATCCAAAGTATACTAAAAAAAAACAACTTCTTTGGAGGACTTGAGAGATAGAGTTGAACGCGCATTTCAGGAAATTCCTGCTCACGAATTGATAAATGTGATGAGGTGTACAATACATAGAACTTGTCTATGTGTTAGGGAAAACGGGCAACACTTCGAACATATCATTGGTCATTTATAAATGAAATGACTTTTCGATGGTTGTGGAACTCTTGTATTGAAAACAAGATAATGGTATTCTGAGTAATAATTTGTACGTTGAATGTTTCACTGTTTCAGTCGTTAGATTTATTCAAACAGTTTGATTATATTAAAGGTATCTTCTGTGAAATGGGTTCATGATCATTACATATTGTCAAGTCGATTATTTTTGTTAATTCATTGTTACCGTTCTGAAGTGAAGTTTGAAAGATTGAATAGATGTCATGTTACCTACCAACATTTTCAGATTGATTTAATTTTGTTAGATGGCTCTCTACGTTTTGAACAAAAAGAAAGTGGAACATAGTGTATATCGTTGAATTGGTATTTAAATTCTTTATCAAATGGCAAGGTGGTACCAATTGACAAAAACTATTTTTTCGTTAAAAATGCGTTCAGAACATTCCAATTCCTGCTGTTGGATTTGTTTTTGATCTCATCGATGGAATGACTATTACTATGAGTTACTGATGTGAATTAGTATAGATTTTAACCTGATCAAGGTCTCCTGGGCTAAAAAAAATATCGAGCAATATTTTTTTTCAATTGTAAAATAGGAATTTGGAAACACTGTCGTATGTAATTTTAGCCGTAGAATCCAAATAACATCAAACATACAGGGTGTTACATTTGAAAAACCGAAGTTGGTGACTATTCTGACGAAACGGGCAATCGGCCATTTTGTTTCTATATGTTTGTCAATCCGAAATTGTGTCTCATATCTATGTACAAAATTTCATTCAAATCGGTTCATAAGTGAAGGAGATATAAGCATGGCCCTAGCCCCATTGTCACCCGGTATACCGTACAAACTCAATATCAATACTGCATTGCAATTTGTAAATAATTTTCAACAAAAAAAGTAATGCTAGTTGTTAATTAGTGTGCAATAATAATATACTTCCCTTCCACTTCACTCTTCGTACTGCCAATATACATTTTTCCCTTTGGTCACGTTTGTAGTTCACGGTGGAAATTTTTTTTTTTTAAATTCTGGGGTGCATTTGAACGCGTGTCTTTACGTCCTTCAAGTCATTTACATTTGATTCGAGGTTATTTGCGGCCGACTCGTTCATTGACATTCAATTATTATACGCGCACTTTCAACACTGGGTCTTTCTTTGATACGAATCTTTTACCCGCACCATCACAATGCAAATGCCGTTTTGACGTTTGCGACCAAAAAATGTAAACTATCGCACTTTGTAGACACCCTTTTTATAAATAAATGGGGATAAGTGATACTGTCTGGACCAGTTTCTCCAATTCCGCCCACGCGGCGCTGCAGGTTAAACTTCTCCCCCATGCTCCAAGTCTAGGCACTATTATTAATTTGTGGTCACTATTTTAAAAATTTTTTCTTGCCCTACCATCACGATTATGAGATATGATCTTGATTGAGAAATCTACAAACCCTCCAGAAACATGTTGCTTGTTATTTTCAAATTTCTACCAAATATGACTGGAAATACAGAATACCGAAATTTATTACCAAGTGCTTTGTTAGCTCGAGTGACTGGAGTGTCTGCCTCGTAGTCCAGATATCGGAAGTTGAAATCCTACGAAAGTTAATTAAAAATGTGGAGATATATTCCCCACACAGAATAAAATGTCACTTGTATCATAAATAACTCTTATAATAAACGTGTTAAAATAATTTTAACACTCCCATAATACATAACTTTTTGATTCATCATTTCGTTTGTCTTAATAATGATTTGTTTCTTCTTTATCACTGTATTATATATTCTTGAGTTTTCTGTATATTGTTCAGAACTATCGATAACAATTTTCCCTGGGCCCTGTATATTGTTTTTTGTTTTTGGGACGAGACATTGAGATGACAGAGAAAAGGGGCTGTCAGGAGTTTTTACATTTGAATTCATATATATATTTTGAGTTAAAGTATTTGCGTTATTAAAGTTTTCTCGGTACGTAACAGCTATTTCTTGAAACCCCAATAAGCCTTCCTGAGAGATATTGGTTCCGAATATTTCCAACATAAATCAGAAGTGGTCAAGAGTAGCAGTTCCAGAGAAGCGGAGGAGAACGCTGAATAGAAAAAGGAAATATATTAGACGGTACATCTATTTCTTGAAACCCCGATAAGCCTTCCTGAGAGATATTGGTTCCGAATATTTCCAACACTATTAATAAGTATTTCATCGCGGTCGCTATGGGAGTATGTATTCTATCGATTTGAAACTCGAGGGGCATTCAATAGCAGAAAATTTATATTTTATAGGCTTACAACAGGGACAGTGAAACAATGAAAAATTATTCCATTGCTTGAAGCACAAAGTGAACCAGGTACCCCAAGTACATCCAGCAGTGACACTTTTATAAGTCAAGAAGAAAAGGAGAGGAAGCTTGAAAATAAACTACAAATAAATTCTAGATCACATTTCTTCAAGAAATAGCTAATAGTACTATATACCTCTATACTCCTTTTTGTATTTCCCAATAGGTTTTTGCGTACTGCCTTATACTATTTCAAGTTGAATACCTATTCATTTTTTGAAATAAAATTCTTGAAAAAATTATCATAGAAAATTCCAAGAATTTTGACAATTACCTGCCTCAAACATTATTCTTAGATAACATCAAGTTTGTGAAAATAAGATGGATGTGATGTGAACTATGATTGAAAAATTGTAAATAAATCTCGAATAATACGTTGCAATATTAGAAGTGTATCAAAAAATTTTGAAGAATTAGGAGTGTTATTCAGCCAATTTCGAATGATTCCGATAACACACTCTTGTCAGAAAAATGGAAATCAAGAAATATGCACAGTTGAGGGCAGTACAACCAAAATGATGACTGTATAATTTTTATTAAAGAACTATTCAACTACACCTATAAAACTGCACAAATATTTGTATCTAATGCAATAAAAATAACAATTAAATTGAATTCTCAAAATTGGAAAGTAACAAGACTCTCACTCGTTCATTTTCTACGGCAATACCGTCTTGAAAATATAGATGAAACCAACATGAATATTCCTGTTGGAGATCTGAACATCAATATTTTGACTGAGACAGATATTTCACAGGAGTATCAAAATGTGCGGGGCATGTTTTCTATCGGAAATAAATGGTCCTAGACGGGTTCAAGAAAATTTGGGTACTTGTATCGGTCATTTATTTCAAAATCATTCACAGTTTGATCATAACAATTATTCTAAGAACCAACTTCACTGACCATTATTCATTAAGTTTTCAATTTGAAGTAAACGTCACATTGAAGAAACAGAATTTAGAATTAAAAAAATATAGTTGATTATGGCAAATTCAAGAAGGACCTAGAAGAAAAATCATGTGCTCTTCCGAAAACATCAGTCGAGTTCGAAACAATCGAATGAAATAGACATCACCTGAAGATGGCAAATGTTAATTTTCCGAAACGTCGTGAAATCGGACCTCTTGAGGACGAAGAACACAGAACGCGGACGAAAACCCGAGGAATCTCAACACATTATACCCGCGAAAATCTACGAAGAAATATATATATATATATATATATATATATATATATATATATATACATTTTAAATATGATTTAGATAAATAGACACCTCTGTAATCGAAGCATAATGAAATGTATTACTGTTTATTCTATTTCAAATTATTTGTATATTTTTTCTATAAAAGTGGAATAAACATTATTATATTATTATTATATTATATTGAATGATAGTTTTCCAAATACCATCAACCATCAATAATGTATGTAAGGTATTATTTAATATTAATATTTTTTTTTATCAATTCGCACCGTGAATAACAGAAATGCTAAAGACCCTCCTAGATTCCCACAGAACAAACTACACCACATCCTGTTTGACAGGACCCCCTAGCTGTTAAATATAAGGTAAATGGGTCACGTGCCGCCCTCTTAGCGGGATACTCACAAACTGTGAAATGAAAGGAGTAGTAACCCGACATTGGGATAAGTTCATTGTCAGAAATACAAGTAGGAGCGTGTAGTGCTGGATAGCTTTCATGTGAAACCCAATATTATTGGCCAAATTAAAATGTGTTTCCTAACGAATGCGGTGCGTATGACTTTCATGTGAATATACGAAACTTTCTGTAATAGGAGAATCTGAGGCATATTACGATTTGATTCGTGGTTTCAAGTTAATGATGTGCATTCTGGTGTTTTTTGTTGAGGAGTTGGTTTATGGTTTATAAGACTCCAAATAGTAATTGTTTTGGCAATTAGTATTTTTTTTTGGAATCGTCAATAGTTGCATATTATTATTGCCTATTTGAAAAGATAAACATTCTCAATTGAACATTGACAAAAAATCCGGATATAAAAAAATCTACGATAAAAATAATTAATGAAAACAAGGTTTCATTCAAATGCCCTAAACAGTAAAAAATAATTGCTTTGGATGTGTGACGAAGGTTATTTCGTGAGTTACAGATTCAAGAGCTAATCGCACAAAGTTTTCAGTTCGATGCAAAAGCGACAATCTATAACTCACGAAAAAACCTACTTCACATATGCAAAGCAATTATTTTTTACTGTTTAGGGCATTTGAATAAAAGCATGTCTTTAAAATGTTTAATTTGTTGACTATGCACATAAACGATTATTGTTTGATCTACTGTCAGGTTATAACTTGAATGTGAGTGCGACAACTCCTACGAGAGTGTTCACAAATAAAAATGGCGTCACATCGACAACAAAAGTTGATTATATATTAACAAATATTGACCCTGCTAATATTCGAGCAGAAGTTTATGAGGCTAATTAGAGCGATCACCAGGTGTTAACCCTGACTCACCGACACTCTCTTAGCAAGCCAAACATATGTAACAAAATAGGCAATACAGGTGTGCTGGATTGTGTGATTTACATGTTTTTATATCCTTATCACCCTGTATGGGAAATTATGCAGTAGTTGTCAAATATATTTTTATTGTGATATATGTCATTGATATAGGAAAGATAATACTTTGAAAACGAATAGAAAGCAGGAATAATTCTCCAATTTAGCGAACGTATAAAGTACCGGGTAGGTGTTCTATACGTAAAAACAGGAGTCTATCCAAAAATTATCTAGATGAATTTGTCTCCCTAATGTACGACTCTGACTTCAGTGACATTTATCTTGAGAATGATACTGACCCTGCTTTCGAATCTTTTGTTAATATATTTGTATTCATTTTGAATGAATGCTGCCCGATTAAACGGAGCAACAATAATTATTTGCACAAACCCACCTGGTTGGGTAACATTCACCCTCAGGAAAGAGAGCCAGGAACTGAAAAACTTATTTCGGTTGAGTAAAAATGTTGGAAACGATGACTGTAGACAAGATTATAAATATGCCAAACAAAACTATAATAAAATGCTCACCGAGGCAAAATTCAATTTTAATAAAAAACTGGTAGGCGTGTCAAATAACAAACAAAAAACTAAATGGAATTTAGTTAATCAAGATCTTGGTAGCAGTAGAAAACATAAAATTATACATTTGAATGGGGAAAGTAAAACATATACAGTTCCAGCAGATGTGGATAATATTTTTGGAGATCACTTCGCTACCATTACCACAGAAAGCCTACAAAGTCACTACGGTGATGCAATGCCGAAAACTTGTACCGTTTCTTCTATGGCTGAAAAGTCGTTTTTTTTTATCCGGTAACCCGATTAACATTAGAGTCGTCAAAGACTTGAAAAATGACAATAGCACTGGTGTTGACAACATCTCAACAAAATTGAAAAGGGAAACATTCCCAATTGAATATTGAATAGAAAGATTTTTCTGTGAATTGAAAAATCCACGATAAATGAAGTGAATGCGATGCCTCTCCTGCGTCAATGTTACGAATTATTTCTGGTGAGTACTCTCTTTTGGTAAACATTCTCCTTTGCCTCATTCATCTTCATGAGTTCTCAATTGAGACTGGAATAGAAAATCAAATAACTATCTGAATAAAAATGCGAATTTTCAATTCCAAATTTTTTTCTGTTGAGTTAGGGTCTTTTCAGAATATCTATCAGATGTAGTTCAATGTCCAGCGTGGCTTTAGCCGGAGAAGTAGTTGTTTTCTGTTAGACATTCACAAAAAATAACTTCATTTATCCTGGATTTTTCAATTCACAGAAAAATATTTCTATTCAATATTCAATTGAGAATGTTTCCCTTTTCAACATGAATACCCTACAAGAGGTTATCTTGACGATGGAAGATAGTGACTAAAGTGTATCTTTCAGTCGCAGATGATTCCACATCTGATTTTATGAACATTCTGTTCATATTTTCAACAAAGCAATCTCAACAAAACTTCTGAAATCTGTTGCTACTTCGATAGCTGAACATCTGACATACTTGATTAACTTTTCAATAACTTCCGGTAAATTTCCCTCCATCTTGAAATTAGCAACATCATTCCTGTCCATAAAAAAAATGACCCCGAGACCATAGCTAATTATAGACCGATTTCGATTTTGAGTGTAATTTCGAAAGTCGTTGAAAAAATAGTCTACAATAGAATACACAATTTGAAATACTCTCCGAATGCCAACACGTCTTCCGAACAGGGAAATCAACTCAATCAGCAGCATGTACCCTAATTGAAAATATATATACTAATCTAGATAACGGTAAACATGTTGTAGGACTCTTTTTCATTTGTCCCGCGCTTTTGACTCCATTATCTTGGACTTCATCGAAATTAAGTTGTATAACTTGGGATTTAGAGGAGTCTTTTAAGATTGGATGTGTGATTATTTTCATCATAGGCAAATGCTCGTGAAAGTAGGGGATAGTTTTTCTGATAAACATTCTTTGGACATAGGAGTTCCACAGCGCACAGTATTGGGACCATTAATATTTGTATTGTTCGTTGATGATATGCCTCAACACATCAATTCTGAACTATTAGCTCAATTTGCCGACGATACCTCATTAGTAATAACAGGTCGCAACCGTGAAGGATTAGTTTTGTCTACTAACCAAATAATAGATTTTAATAGTTGGTGAGCAAAATTGCTTGATTTTGAATGTTTCCAAAACTGAATGTATATATTTTACTTTTCACTATAGCCCAAATATCTAACAATTCGATCAGAATGAAACAAATATGGATTCCACTGAATGCACTGAATTTTGAGGTCAATATGTTGATCAAAACTTACGTTTTAACGACCATATCAACATGCTCAGTAAAAAATTGAATGAGTCCAGATTCGCAATTTCATGAATTAAAGTCCTCAATGCCGATTGAGTCGTTGTTGACGGTATATCATAGTCTTGTCTATAGTCATATGTCTTATAACGTTATCCTCTGGGGAAATTCTGCAAACATTCGAAGAATTTTCACTGCACAAAAAAAGATAATTCGCACTATGTTCAAATTACCATTACAAGAGTCATGTAGGCCTAGCTTTATTTTTCACAAAATTCTTACATTTCTATGCTTGTACATTTTTAAATTTTTACTGTTTGTCAAGGAAAATTACTTGAAATTTAAAACAAATTCACATTACCACAATTATCCTACCAGGAATGGTAATCTTCTGTACATCCCAAAACATAAGACAACCAAATTTGAACGATCCCCTGCCTATCAGGGGATAATATTATTCTACAACCACTTGCCAGAAACGATAAGAAAGCTCAATGATAATATGTTCAAAGGCAGAGTGAAGTCATTATTATCTTCGAAAGCCTATTATGGCACTGATGAATTCATGTCAGACTGTCACGTGGATCAATCTGTTGGTTGACATATATTGTTTGTTCGACATGTTTTCATATAATATATATATAATATAATATATAATATAATAATAAAAAACTTTATTCATGGTAAGTAAAAATTTCAATTGCATACAAAACGATAAGAACAAGTTGAGGTGCGATAAGTACTGTTGTACTTGTTTCGCAATAAAAATAACAGAGGTAGAGAATAATTAATCAATCTAAATAGACAATGAAATTTCCTAAATTACCTAAATAATCAATAAATTTTCCTATCTTCACATTGTGTAAAAAGAAGAAAAATTAATGTATAATCATTAAAATTCAATAAATA
>JAFIRS010005924.1:0-46458 GCA_018342105.1 Gonioctena quinquepunctata | reverse complement strand
GGTTGGGTTCCTTAACGTTCTCATACATCTCAGACCTCCGTGAGAGACTCCCGATACCGATAAGTACCCCAAGATAGTCGACCCCCATAACAGACATCTTGAAATTACTAACCTATAGTCGCCATCTTTTTTGTATATATGGTTGGACACCAATGCAGCTTCCAGTTGTCACAGACCTCCGTGGCAACCTCCAGATACCGCTGAGGAACCCAGTCGTTCCCTCCATAACGGCCATCTTGAAATTCCTAACCTACAGCCGCCATATTTTTTCTATACATGGCTGGGGCCCCCATAATGCCTCCAGATATCTCCAACCTGTCTCAGACCTCCGTGGTAGTCTACCGATATTGATAAACACGCCCAGGCAGAGGTCCCCATATAACGGACATCTTGAAATTCCTAACCTACAGCCGCCAAGTTTTTTTCCAATGATAGGCGGCCATGTTTTTTTTTCTCTTAGCGGCAGCCATGTTTTTTTCTATATATGGTTGGCCCCCCCCAAAACGATCCCCCCATAACGTTCCCAGCTGTCTCAGACCTCAGTGCCCCAAACCAGTAGCGGTGCCATGTGGCGGGAGTAACCGGCATAGCTTATCTACTCATCTTTCAATTTGAACTTCATAAAAAAATATGTTTATGATTTTATATTAGCATTACCGAATGATGGTGTGGATGAGATTCTCGATACTATCAATAGCTACGATCCCCATATCCAGTTCACAATTGAAACTGATAACAGCGAAAATTCCATACCATGTCTTGATACCAAGCTTACACGGACAACATAAAACAAGCTCTGGTAGATTGGTATAGGAAACTATGCAGCTCAGGTAGTTACCTGGATTGCCATTCTTATCACAAACAGTCTATGAAAGTGAACTTGGTAAAACAAATAAAATTAAGAGTACTGGAAATCTCAGATCCTAAATTTCATAAACAGAATTTAAACATTCTCTTTAACCTTTTCTTAGAAAATTCATATCCAAAAACTGTACTTAATGACATTCTATATAATACTTCGTCTCACTTAGAAGTACTAGCCTTAAACAGTAATAACTCGAACATTGTCTCAAACAACAATGAAACTAACACTACCCTACTCAACCTTTTTTTCACTCCATTACCATATATAAGAGAGATCACTAATAAACTCTCCAGATTATTTTACAATCCTGAAAAATTTAAAATATATAAAACACTTCTAACAGTCAGATCAAAGTATTCTAAAGTCAAAATAAAACTGCATTACTTTCAATGTCAAATGTAATTTATAGTATTCCTTGCCATGGTTGTATTAAACAATATATTGGTCAAACGCATAGATCATTATCAAACAGAATAATTTCTCATAAAAGTGACTGCAGATTGCATCCTGGAAGATGTGCTCTGCCAGAACATGTGAATAAATTTGACCACCAGGTGAATTACGGTTCAGTGAAAGTGCTAGCTTGTTTTCAGATTGTGGAAGGTTATATCCCAGAAAAAGTGTCAAATAATGAAGCAAAATTGTTGTCAATCGTGTCCACTCGTGTTTCCCCCTCTCTACCTACTTGTGTTGTCTCAATACTCAATTCACTCTAGGTTCTAGATTCACTAAATACAAATGCGATAATTCGTTTTTTATATGAAGAGCAGGTAAGTAGTGTTATAATCATACATTAGAAGGCTTAAACATCGACAAAATAATCCAATTCATATTATAATTTCTAGGTCATTAAAAAAAAAATGAATGGGGTATTATTTGGATCGGGAATTGGATTATTGTATGTATTCGAAAGTGCCTGTTCTTCATTGATGCAGCGTGAGTTTGGTGTACAAATATTTAAACAGCTTGTCTATTTCTAGATACAAATCCATGTAAATGAATCTAGAAAATATATTAAATCAGTAAATAAGATTGTAATTGATCAATTAAATACCTAAAGAACTCTAGAGAAAATGAATATGAAAGTCGGTTCACCCAAACTTCAGAACAAATCTGAAACCCAAAATGAACAAATTAGGCAAATTTAAAATTTTCGCGAATGAGGGCATTCTCACATCTCCAATTGCACTAAATAGTCTCTATAGAAAGTTTTTCAGTCACAATATATCATCCACCACTTCACTAAAGAGTCCTAAATGTTATTAAACGCACAAATGAAAATGTAAACACAACATTCAAATATTACTGATTACTCTCTGTAGAAAACGGTGGTGCTCTCGTCCAGCTTTCAGACTATGCAGTACGTAGGGTGCGGAAATGTCAAATTACAATTTTTGAGTCAATCAGAACACACCAGATATTTGAAAAATTGAGACTGGTTCAAATACTTGAATCTTAGATCTTTGCACTCCGCGTTCCGCATAGTCCAAAAGCACTCTAAGAATAATTATAAATCCACCTTATATTTTATACAACAATTTTATCTTCAGGAAAAACCGTAAGAAAGGAAATTATGTAGCAAAAAATTATGGCACATGCGCATTTGAAACAATATATTAGTACTAATCGTAAGATTTTCAAAGTATGTAAGTAACTACATTCAATCTCGTATTTAAAAAAAATATATAACGCGGTCAACTTTTAAATTCTAGAAAAAGTTGACTATATTCATCCTGAGTGTCCTATATAATTAGCCTGAAAACTAAATTTAACAAAAATTGAGAGAACAACCAACATTTATACCTTCATCGATTGTTTGCGATAATTATGTTGTTCCTAGGAAACAATGCATATAAAAAAAATTCCGTTATCATTTTTTCAAAATCGCATAATTTCAAATTCGTGATTTTTGGACCGTCAACACTGATTTCTATGTAAAAATGGCTAACTTCACTATTTGACCGGTCGGTCGCCTCTCTTGCGCCGCATAGTCTTTATATAGGTATGTGGCATAGGCCTTTTCATTCTAGAAAATATTTTGTTCGCATGCCTCAACTTCCGCCATGTTTTTCGTACATTTTATACGTATATAACCCGTGAATATGCGCTATAATCCCCGATATTAGTATATCGTCTGTAGTAGATAGGTCAAAAAAAAACAAGCAAGCAAGTTAAGGTGGCCGAAATATTCATATTTCCCGTTTTTTTAAAACAGCGGATGCGCTTGCGCGTAACATGTCGTGAAAAGGTCTATTAGGTTAGATTTACAAACACTATGCAGTACACTCTCTTTACTCGGAGTTGGTATTATGATGGTATATGAACACGCCACGCCCTGTTGGAAGTCATGTCACTTGTCACAGCTTCGTGAATGAAAAGAAAATTTTCGTCAATTTGATTGAGTGTAAATAAAACTAATATTCAGTTGAATCGAAACGTGTAAATTCGCACTAACCATCTTGGATTGGAATAAATCTCTTCAGATATTGATCTCATCTGATTTTTTTCTGGAATATACCATAATGGCTTCAGAACACTACAAATGTAAAGGAGAACTTGCAATAACGGATATTGAGGAAGCTGAAGCAAAACATAACGCGTGTGGGACTTTTTTTGACATTCATGATATTTTAATCGGAGAAATAATAAAGGAAGAGGCCACCGAAGACAACCCGATTAGTGAATATGTAGTCTCTAATGAATGTCTGGAGAATAATGGGAATCGAAAATTTGATGATACCAATTCAAGTGAATTCGAGGTTATGCTGCGAGATAATGTTGAAGACCCCACAGAATCAAAGTTTTCGCCAGTTTGTGAGTTTCCTTTAAAAAGTATTAAATGTTGGCAGTTGAAAGTTGAAATTCGGAATATTTTGGTGATCCAAAAATATTTTGTAAAAATAATTGATTGGAAAGCTTTTATTCAAATGCTCTAGAAAGTAAAAAATAATTGCTTTGAATGTGCGATATAGGTTATTCTGTGAGTTATAGATTCGAAAGCTTGTCGCGCAAAGTTTTCAGTTCGACAAGCTTTTGAATCTATAAGTCACGAAAAAACCTACGTTATCCAGCTAAAACAATTATTTTTTACTTTTTAGTGCATTTGAATGAAAGTTTGTCTCAAAAAGTACGCCTTAATTTATGCAGTTTTGTTGAGGCCTCTTTCCTGTAAGTTCTGAGGTGCGTTCGATTATTAACTCCATCGAGTGGAATTAACTAAATATCGTATGAAAATCGGAAAGTTGTGTATATTTTACTATAAGACTCGAAAATACCCGAGTATTCGCTACCAAGTTAACTCTCTTAACTCTACAAAATAGCTGGGTTTATTTAACTCCAGAAAAATTGACACACCTCTGGGGGACGGAAAATTTCTTAATGCTGTCACATTCTCACAGCCATCCCAAGATTGAGATTATTTATGTGTTTAATACTGTTCACTGATAATAGTTGTAAACTTGGAGAAACATATGGTCTACAAAGTTCATACTGTGTCACTCGAATTCTTAACTTGGGACGTTTTTTCATTAAAAACTGCTTTGAAACCATCACATGGCATTCGAATGTACCATTGTCATTCCCTACCATAAATACTAACATTTAATTTACAATTGGCGAACAATTGATTTGTTGAAAATATAAACAGGATGTTCATAAAATCAGATGTGGAATCATCTGCGACTGAAAGATAAACTTTAGTAGTCATTTTCTGTTAAACATTCACAAAAAATAACTTCATTTTAATCGTGGATTTTTCAATTCACAGAAAAATCTTTCTATCAATATTCAATTGAGAATGTTTTCCTTTTCAAAATGGCGAACAATATCTAGAAAAGTTATCTGCTATTGTCAACAATATTTTTCTCCGGTTTTCATCAATTTTCATTGTTCTTGCCATTTTTCGTTTTAACAATAACCTATATTGCTGATGTCAGAACCTCCTGTCACTCGGACTTTGTAAACAACTCCAAATATTGAAAAGGGAAACATTCTCAATTGAATATTGATAGAAAGATTTTTCTGTGAATTGTTCCTTTAAAATGGTCAATTTTGTGAATTCTAACAGAAAATACTATTAGTAAGCTGGACATTAAATTGATAGATATTCTGAAAGGCCTTCTAACTTTCAAGAAAATCTGGAAATTGAAAATTGTTTTCATTCAGATAGTTATTTGATTTTCTATTCAAGACTGGAATAGAAAATCAAATAACTATCTGAATGAAAATGCAAATTTTCAATTTCAGATTTTTTCTTTGGAGTTAGGGCCTTTTCAGAATATCTATCAGATGTAATTCAATGTCCAGCGTGGCTTTAGCCGGGGAAGTAGTTGTTTTCTGTTAGACATTCACAAAAAATAACTTCATTTTAATCGTGGATTTTTCAATTCACAGAAAAATATTTCTATCAATATTCAATTGAGAATGTTTCCCTTTTCAACATGAGGTTATCTTGACGATGGAAGATAGTGACTAAAGTTTATCTTTCAGTCGCAGATGATTCCACATCTGATTTTATGAACATCCTGTTTATATTTTCAACAAATCAAACTCCAAATATATTCCGCACCGTTCGAATATTACATAAATAGTAATCAACTCCGGAGTAAATTTAAGAAACCTTCGAATACTTTACTCTATTCTAGGAGTCTATAATCGAACGCACCTCTGAGTTATCTAGTTCTTCAATGAAGAGACCATCTAAAGATTAACTCGTCCGCCCTCCTGAAGCTGCCATTTTCAATTTATGAATTCTGACAAAAAATCAATATTTTTCGACTAAATTCATAATCTTCGACCCCAAAAACCCCTACATACCAATTTTGAATAATTACAAAAATTCGTCCGCCAGCTTGATATTATGAATTTTGATAAAACATTCTAATCTCCAAACCCGAAAACCCCTTATACCATATATATTCATTAATAATCTTCGACCCTAAAAACCCCCACATACCAATTTTGAATAGAATCGGACCATAATCACAAATCTTGTCCGCCATTTCGTTTTTTCTCTAACAAAAATTCCGAATCAAATTTAACTTGTAAGATTTGATTACACACATCGGAACAGTTGAAAGTAAATAAAAGCTTTTTATTTACATGTTCGCTGCTCATGGAATATCAGAGATGCATCCCTGGTGCTGCATACCGTGGCGTCTTGAGCAATGAGATCAGTTATTTACGTGAAGCGCTCACTGAAGCCTAGTTATCGTCATGAATTTTCTTTATTTTTCATTATTCACAACAAATTGAATATTTTTTAGTGTTGGAGGGTTTTCCACCCAATGTATAATATAATTCTATTGCACAATTGGTTTGTTACCAGAAAATTCAGGGTCACATTGAGTACTGTCATTTTCCTCAGCATTTTCTCCAGAGTCCTCCGCAACCTCTGCATCACTCCATTCATTACCAGAGTCATGGTAAGACTCCTCTTTCATCATAGCATTTATTATATCTATACTTGTAATTTACCAATTACAAACAGCCTATTCGGACATAGAACGTGTTATACTATACTAAAACTACAATAACTGTTTGGAAGAAATAGAGAAGAAAAAAAGAAATATATACGCTAACAAATACATTTTACATCAATTATTAAAGAATAACAGAAAAAAAGAAAAAAATGGTTGACAGTATTCAGCCTATTTAAAACACATCACATGTTGAAATTGTCCTCAAAAAACTCCTCCATTGAGTAGTAAGCCCTCTGAAGTAAGTGGTTTTTAAATTTATTTTTAAAGTGACTAATTTGCAAGTTTTTCCACTCTGTAGGTAAATTGTTGTAAATTTGTATGATTGAAAATTGAACATTTTTTTGTAGATAAGTATAATTGCTTCTAATATTGATAAGATCATTCCTTCCCCTCGTATTATGAGAATGTTCCCTGATGTGTTCAATAAAAAGGTCTGAATTTTGCTTAACAAATAGGATATATTGACTTGATAATGTTGAAATATTGTGCTCCTTAAATATGGATTTACAGCTGTCTGTTTGATATATAGCAAAAATTGCTCTTAAGTATCTTTTCTGTGCAATAAAAACTCTCGAGGCTCCAACAATATTTCCCCAAATTATAATTCCATACCTTAATCTCGACTGAATGTAGGCATGGTAGGCAGTTAATGCAACCTCCCAAGTCACTTCACGTGCTAGCACCCTCAGTGCATACCTTGGTATTTGGCCGGCCATAGTCAATATGTGCACTCCAGCTCAAGCGTGAATCAACATGTACTACCAGGAAGTTGGCCGATCTTGCAGATTTTAAAGGCCATCACCATAAACAGAAAGAGTGGGAGACCAGTCCCTCTGATATGTAAAGTGCAGTTGTTGTGTTTTTTTTCGACATTTAAGACTAGATTATTTGCATTAAACCACTCTGAACGGAATCCAAAGTAGAGGCATCTTTATATTTAATTCATCTAAATTTTCTGCCGAGAATACCACTGAAGTATCACCTGCAAACTGAACTGTAAATTGATCAGTGATAGTTGTGAGTTTATTAGTGTAGATAATGTATAGCAATGGCCCAAGGATTGATCCTTGTACACCTTTTTTGACATGACTAGGGATAGATGTTAATGTTTCTCCATTATGTCTCTCAATGATTTGTTGTTTTCTATTAGATAGATTGGATGTTATTAGCTGTAATGGAGCCCCCCTTAATCCATACCTTTCTAGTTTTGCTATCATCACCTCATGATTTACACTTCTTCTTCTTCTTCTTCGCACAAGGTGGGCTGGTTCCGAAGAACTCCGTACACGTAGGCCTCTCTATTTGGGCCCATTGTGCGCCCACTTGTTCTGAGAAACTCAGCTGGGCATGCCGATTTCTTTGACAAAATTCAGCAGCTTCCTCAGCTGAATCTCCTTGACGTCCTCTGGTTCAGAATTATGCTCCCAAGGTTGATCTCCTCTGGTGCACCAAGGCTGGGCACTCAGTGAGGATGTCGGCGATGTCTCGTCATCTTCCAGGCACCATCTACATAGGGGATCATCTGTGATCCCGATGAGCTACATGTGCCTGTTCAGGTGATTATGTCCCGTTAGGAGCCCAGTCACAGTCTTGATGTCCCGTCTGTTAAGTGACAGGATCTCTTTAGACATTTTTTTCCTTGGCTCCTTTATGTGGAGCTTTGATTGCCTCATGCCTGGCGCCTCTTGCCATGTTTTAAGGAACTGCTTTTGTAGCAGTTCCTCCATGTTTGAGATTGCCAGGCTGCTGGGTATTCCCAGGATGGGTACAGGTCCAATTGGGGTTTTTCCCGATCCTATCTTGGCTAATCTGTCAGCATCCTCGTTCCCAGGGACACCTGAGTGTCCGGGACCCATATGAGGCTGACTTTGCTTGTTTTTGATAAACTTTCTATGGCGTTTCTACACTCGGACACCAGTTTGGATACAATCCTATTTCCGCCTAACGCCATAATAGAAGCTTTGCTGTCCGAGTAGATGGCAGTAGGCCATCGACTTTTATTGTCGAGATTTTCCTGGACACAGGTGAGTATAGCATATACTTCAGCCTGGAACACTGAGGCATATTTGCCTAAAGGAACTGAGATTTCTCTCTTGTTCCTTTTCTTCGAGACCCTAGCGGACATTCCCCCAAATCTTGATCCATCTGTGTACCAGGTTGATCCTTGGTTTGAAGGTCTGTCAGGCACATTTTCTTTCCATTCCTCCCTTGTGAGGATGGTTATAGTGGGTCCTTTTCTAAAATCCAGAACAGGCGGGGTGCTAGAAAAATCGAATTAAACGGTTTTCTTCACATAAAGGATTCAATATAAAATTGAACCAGAAAATGGTAGATCTCAGGTGAAAAACAACTACTTTCCTGGCAAATACCACGCAAACATTGAATGATATTCACCTGAAAATCCATGCATACTTCCATATAATATCAATGGACATTGAATGCAAATGTTTTTTTGATAACTCGATTATTTTAATTATGTCGGTTCACCAACAATCGCATACCGGTTTCCTGAAAATCCATGCATACTTCCTATAATATCAATGGACATTAATAAATCCAGCCAAAAGTCCAAGAACTCTGGCTGAAGTGAGACACAACGTAAACAAACCATCATCGATCTTGTAACACCTATAGGTACGCGGAAAAGATAAACTTTAACTGGCGGTACCTAGTGACAGAAAGAAACACTCGAAAATCTCCCACCTCGATAGGTTTCTAAATAAAAGATTCCTTCTCAGTAGGAGTGGCAAGCCCGTCAGCATATAGTGAAAGATAAGTGCCATGTGAAGTGGAATGAATAGAAAAATCGAATTAAACGGTTTCTTCACATAAAGGATTCAATATAAAATTGAACCAGAAATGGTAGATCTCAGGTGAAAACAACTACTTTCCTGGCAAATACCACGCAGAACATTGAATGATATTCACCTGAAAATCCATGCATACTTCCATATAATATCAATGGACATTGAATGCAAATGTTTCTTTCTGATAAGCTCGATTATGTTTAATTTATGTCGTGTTCACCTAACAATCCGCATACCGGTTTCAGGCTTCTTGGCCCTCATCAGGGGTGCTGTCTCTTTCCATTAATAGAACTGGACATCCTTACTTTGCCCTGTTCCAGATAGCTGAGTGTCCATGGTCTGCCTCAGTACCGATCCATTGGCTTGCGCCTTTGAGTCTGTATGCAGCACGCATGGCTTCATGCTCAATGACAAGGTGCAGAGGTGGTAGTCCTAGTAGAACTTCTAGAGCTCTAGTAGGCGTGGTCCTCATGGCACCTGTTATTCCTAGACAAGCCAGTCGTTGTACTTTATCAAGTTCATTTCTGACTTGCCTCTTTGTAGTACCGGTCCACCAAAATGATGGATCCATCGTTAGTATCGGGCGAATGATCGCCGTGTATATCCAGTGTAGGGTTTTGGGTGTCAAGCCCACGTGTTGCGAAGGCTCTTCTGTATGCCCAGTAGGAGCAGGTAGCCTTCTTGGTTCGATTTTCAATCTGTTCGTTCAGGTCAGCTTGGAGTCTATGATGACTCCAAGGTGTTTGGTCGACGCTTTATATGGAAGTGGTCTTCCTGAGATTAGTATCTCTGGAAGAGTTCCCATTTGCGTTTCTTGGTGAAGAGTACCAAGTCCGCTTATTCGGTTGACTCTCAGCCCCCGGCAGAACACCACTGTTCTACTCTGCCAAGAGCTTTCATAATGTTTTCTCCTAGCAGGTTTACCGGTTGGTCTTGAGCCAACATGACTAAGTCATCGCTTGTGTATACAGTCCTGACTCATTCAGTTCTGTAAGAAGCTCGTTTACTACTAGGCACCATAAAGGGGTGATAAAACTCCTCCTTGTGGACACCCCTTGATACCTTGGCAGCTACGGTTCTCCGTTTAATTCTGCTGTTACCACTGCTAGTGATAGCATAGCTTTGATCCACCTAATGAGGGTGGATCGATTCCGTGCCGCGCGCAGCGTGGCAGATAGATTCAAATGACGTATTGTCAAAGCTCCTTCAATGTCGATGAAGACCCCATTAGGACTGTCCACTGGCCAGTACTCTTTTATCCTATATACAAGGTGGTGGAGAGCTGTGTCCGTGGACTTTCCTGTTTGGTAGGCATATTGTTGCTTGTGCAGTGGGTTGCACTGCAGCGATTGTTCTCTGATGTGCCGATCTACCAGCCTTTCGAAAGCGTTTTCATGAGAAAGGATGTCAGGCTGATAGATCAGTACGCTTGGCCTGGGAGTAGTCGGTTTTCCCAGGTTTTGGAATAAATACGATCTTTACTGGCCTCCATGCCTCTGGTATGTAGCCCAGGGCCAGACATGATCGAAATATTCTCATGATCAGGAGGATGATGCTATCCAGTCCCTCTTGGAGAAGAGCGGGAAATATGCCATCCTCCCTGGTGATTTGAAAGGTGAGAAGGATTTTACAGCCCATCTTACCTTCTCATACGTTACCACTCTTGAGGCCGTTTTGTAGTCCATCTGAGATTTTCTCATAGGGCTCGTCCTCAAGGGTGGCAGAGGGTCGGTTCTGATTCAGGGAAGTGTGTGGAGATCAGGTGTTGTAAAGTCTCCTCCGCTGATGTAGTTTCCTTCCCATCAGGTAGGGACAGTGTACCCCTCCCTTCTCCGGATCTTTGAAAGAATTTTGCAGAGCCTTGCTGCTGAGGACATTGTGTTAATGTTCGCAGAATGCACGCCAACTATCTCTCGGGATTGTCAGATGGCTTTTTGTATCTCTCTGGGCAGATCTATAGTTGTCCCAGTAGAGTGGTATCCTGCGTTCTTTTGCCTTGTTTAGAAGCTTTTGTTTTCTCCGGTGGTCCTCGATTTCCGAGTTCCACCAAGGCATTCTTGCATTGTCTGTCCTCTCTTTGAGAGGGCAGCTGTTTTCATACTGAGGAAGCTATCGCCTTGTTTAGGTACCCACTACGGTATCTATCTCGCTTCATTCCTGTACTTTGACGGTAATCCTACGTGTCTGCCTTTAGTTCCTCTCGAAAGAGGTCCCATTTGGTGGCCCGTGGATTTCTGTATACTTTCTTTTCCGATAGGTTTGGGTTATCTATCTTGAACAGAATGTGTCGATGGTCCGATAGGGACTCATCCTGTGACACTTTCCATGACTGGACTTCATTCAGTGAGTCTTGCATGACATAGTGTGAGGGTCTATCACCGATTCCTCCTTGGTGTGAAGTACGTGGGTACCGTGCTCTTCGTTTATTATTTCGAGGTTGCTGGTGCTGAGGAATTCTAGCAAGGTATTACCCTGGGATTAGTGTCTACGTTGCCCCACAATATGTGATGGGCGTTCGAGTCACATCACATGAGTAAACCCAGCCCAGACTCCTCACAGTATCTCACCAGCGTTTCGACCTCTTCGGGTGGAGCTGCCTTTTCGTACGGAAAGTACGCCGAGCAGACAACCACTTCCCGAATACGGTCTTTGGTGTGCACGAGTATTTTTACTGCCACCAGGTCTCTGGTACAGAATCCTGGGACAGGGAAAACTTCTATGACTTTTGTATATATACATGCGCGGGGGGAATCGGCGGAGGCACAGTAGTGTGCTGTTCCTCCGCCCATTCCCATGCCTCTAATCTTTCCCCGGTATACCCAAGGCTCCTGAATTAATAGAATGTTCAGTTTCCATTCAAGGATCCTCCGGCATAGCAGGGCAGTGGGAGATTTCCCGTGTTGTAGATTCACTTGTAGGAATTTAACAGACATTGAATTGTAAGCTTACCTTCCTTTAGTGGCTCCTCCGTTGTTAGGCCATTTCTTCGCCCCCCCCTAGCTAGCTTGCTGGATCTGGCTTTAGTCTGATAGAGGTCCCCTTTCGGGTTCCTCCATCATTTCTTCGAGGTTTTCCGCATCTCGCCCCTCTTCGCTCATCGGTGATGGTGTTCTTTCGATGATGATTCTCCTGGAGGTCCCCGCTGGGGTTCCTCCGCCTTGCAAAACTAGGGTACCCGCTTCGGTTCCTCTGGTTTCCTCCCCCAAAGTTTCAGCCACTGCCTCCCCGCTCCCCCCATCAGAGGCATCTTTCGAGATTCCTGTGATTGGGAGGCCCGAAGTGGCCGGTCTGGTACCCCTGGTTTGGGTTCCAGAGGTCCCTGGTTCGGTTCCCCTAGATGTTCTTTGTTGGGCCATTGGCCCCCATTTCGCCCCAGTCCCAGCCCTTCGAGTAGGGTTATGGATTCATCATCCAACCCTGCAACGAGTCGAAGACCATGCTTCTCCTCTTTTCTCTCCCAGATCCTCCATGAGGATCCTGCGAGACCTGTCTCTTTATGATGTCCTGGTTGGGCAAGAATCTTTTACCTGGTATCCAGATCAAGGCTCGGCGAAGCCTTAGCCTTGCTGGATCCATCACTACCAGAGTGGCATCTTTCCAGGGCTTAATGTTCTTAAGTTCCCTGGCGAGCCACTCTTTCGAGTTTTCGTTGGCTGCTGTGACCAACAGCTGCCTTCGCCACAGTCTGGTTGACTGAAACTGTGGGGGTGCGGATCCCATTTCAGTTTCCGCAATGACATCTCCCACAGCGTCTAAAAACTCTAGCAGCTGGTCCTCACTGAAACCAACTTCAGCTTGGTTTTCACGGGTGATGACCAGCTGCAGGGATTTATCCCCAGTGGCTATCTGCGAGTAGTCAGCCCTCCATTGACCGGGGTTACCGGTCCTCGGACGTTTGACTTCCCTTCTGGAGTCCACTGGGGTTGTTTCTGGAGTCCTGCCCCTTTTGGCTGCAGGATTCCTTTCATTTGCGGAGGCTCTTTCGGAAGAACCTCCTTGGTAGGCAGAAGGTCCAGCTCTTTGTGGGTCTGGGGCCTCTGTTGAGAGGTCGCCAGCCTTTTCATCTGTTCCTTCTTCCTCCTTTTCCTTGCGGCCCCACATAAGTAGGGCCTTTTTACCCGTATCCAAGTTTTTGGTTGGGCTTGGTTTGGTACCGAGGCCCGTTGCCGTTCCTCGGCTTCATTCAAAGGGTTCTGAGGGGGGATTGGGTGGGGTGGTAGGAAGGTGTTGGTGGGGTCCCTCGTCATTGGGGTGTTTTCTGAGGTCACTGGTGGAGTGACCTCAGGGGGTGTAGCGAGAGAGTGCTCCGAGGAGCTACTCTGGGTGGTCTCTGGTCCTTGTTCAGGTCCAGAGGGAGTTCGGGAGGGGTTGGAGGGTCCTCTAGGAGTTCCCTCCGGTAGGATTGAGGGTCCCTGGTTGGTTCTTCCCTCAGTTGCGGGTTGGGGTATTCCCTCAGTCCCGCCGTCTTTGTTCTTTTTGTTTTTTTTTTTCTTCATGTTGTTCCCACGAGTAATGGGGTCTTTGCTGTCACCCCCTGCAGAGCCCCTTGCAGGGGGAAGGCCTTCTTATTCTGGGAGGCGGCCTGGTATCCCAGATGACTCGCTCATGACACTTACTACCCCAAGTGCCACGCAGCCCTCGGCGCGGTCAAACCTTGGCTTTGGGGGGATGTTTTTCGACTTCCCAGTCTAGATCCGCCGTGTTCTGTCAAAATCGGGGCCACCTCGTGAAGGATGCGGCTCTTCACCGCGCACGGACAGTCTTGGTCCATTCGACCCTGGATCAGTATGGAGTAAAGTGGAGCCAAGTCCCATCCGCCCCCGCCCCCTCCAGACATCATCTGCACCAGGCCGTCCCGCCACACCCATTCCAGAGAATGTGCGCGGTAAGACTTTACCCAGCAAAAATGATGTCCGACGGTGGTTACGGAGCAGTGTAGGCAAGGTGACAAAAACCCCATCTGACCCTTGACCCCTTTGATTTACACTATCGAAAGCTTTACTTAGATCCAAATACATCGCCAGTGTCTCATTTCGTTCATTTAGGGACTCTAAGATTTTAGTTAGTGCCTGATAAATAGCTCTTGTGGTACTTTCCGATTTGGAAAAAAGCTAATGGAAGCATTTGGTCTTCAGTTAATCGTTTCATGTCTCTAATTTTTTATCCAGATTGGCCAGGAGCCGTGCTGTTGGGGGATCCTCGGACAAAGAAATGCAGAACCACGCTTGAACTTGAATAATTCCAACCTTTTAGAAAGTGCTCCTTCGTCGGCAAAAGCTCAACTTCAGTACTCAGCCTTTTGCATGCTACTTATATAATAAAATGTTTCCTCCTCCGACACATATGCGGCATTCGCACTCCCATACAAATACTCATGTTGACACAGTGTCGCCAGGAGCAGTAAACGTGTTGATTATTATATTTTGTGCTTCAATCAATGCATTTTTATTAAATTATTATGAGGGCTTTTTGCTGTAAGTTCTGAGCTACCTAGTTCTTCAACAATGAGGAGACCATCTAAAGATGAACTTGTCCGCCATCCTGCGGCTGCCATCTTTAATTCATGAATTCTGACAAAAAATCAATAATCTTCATTCATCTCTGACGCCAAAAACTCCGGTCCATTATCACAAAACTTGTCCACCATCTTGGAGCCGCCATCTTGAATTTTTGAATTTTGACAATAAATTCATAATAAGGGTCTTTTCCCCCTTTGATCTGATCTTGGTGCGTTTCTATCAAATGCGGAATTGCCTCGGGCGCCACCTTTGGTTATAGTGGAAAGGCCAGTGTGCTCTGGGCAGTATCAGTGAAGAAAATAAACAAATAAATAAATAGATTAAGGAAATAAAAAAGGTCAGTTCCATAATCAATTTATTTTACACTCTATCTACTTTGTGCATGTAAATTTCCTCTATATCTCACGAGTAGAGTCCAATATGTGAAATATAGGAACTCAGTCTCACAACCAATTGAAGTCCCATCAGGTGTACCACAGGGATTTCATATGGGACCTATGTTATTCAACCTTTTTTGTCAATGACCTCTCTGATGTCATCATCAATCAATCAAAAATAATTTTATTGTTCAAATTAATAACTTATTGACAAAGCATTGCTTATAAATATAAAAAAAAAAAAAATATAAATGAATGTGAGTTATACATGCAGTCAATTACACACATAGATATATAGTAATCACTAAAGATATACTAGTGCAAATAATACTGAAGCATAATATTCCATTTGAAAATAAAGGGTTCCAAAACAACATATATGAGATTAAACTAGAACAAATTTTCACTGTAATATTAGGCTGTAGTATGCTTTTCTTAACAGTTCATTTTTGACTGATTTTCGAAATATTGATGGATTCACTATATTTTGAAGAGGGTAAGTAGGTGATTGTAAATTTTTTTGCTCTCGAAAATATGGGAATTTTTGGTCAGTGTTGATGTATGTCTGGGTAGTAGGATATTATTATTTTGCCGTGTGTTGTAAGGTTGATCACTAACCATAGGGTTTTAATTTTTATGCATTAGACAGACACTCTATAAGATAAATATGCAGGTAACTGTTAATATTCGGTGATTGATGAAGAGCGGCTTACAATGATCCCTTTACAGAAGGACCGGATTGCTCTTTTTTGTAATACAAATACCGAATTCATCAATTGGGTGTTGCAAAAGCCCCGAAAGGCGATGCCATACCTCAGGTGAGATTCAATAAGTTAAAATAAGCCATTCTGGCTGTAATGGATCCAAGTTCCCTGTAATAATTCTGATGGCGTAACAGCCTGGCGCAAGTTTTTTGTTTAGACTCCTGTTCCTCAAATTTCAGCTTGTCATCAAGATAAATGCCTAGGAATTTTCCACATGGTTTATTCGTCACAGTGTGATTGCCTAGAGATAAGTTGTTATAGTTGAACTTAAGGGTTAATATGTTTGTTTTATCTCCATTGAAACTAAGTAAATTGGAGTCACACCTCCGTTCAACTTTTTCCAAGTCAGTCCTGATATTTTCTTCCGAAAGATCAACATTATTGCTATGGAACAATGTGGTATCACCTGCGAACATCGTGAACTTTCCTTTAATAGCTAGGTTACTGATATCATTTGAATAAATGAGAAAAAGAATTGAACCGAGTATGATCCTTGAGGAACACCATAAGTAATACTGTGAGGATCTGAAAATCTATTCTGACATCTAACCATCTGACTCTGTTAGAGAGAAATGATTCTATCAATTTATTTGCTACACCTCTGAAGCCATAACAGTTCAGCTTCTGGAGCAGTATTTCGTGATTGACACAGTCAAATGCCTTAGATAAATCTCAAAACACCGCTCCAACCGTCAACACCCTTTATTTTTGAACCCCAGATTTTAAATTATATGATTAAAATTTAAGAAGGTGAAATCACTTTGCCGATAGGCTGCTCAGATGGATACGGTTAGGCCGTGAGTAAGGTTCAATTAATGACTTTTCCTAGTTTATCAAATAGGGCCACTAAAAAAATTATACATTAATTAACTTGACTAGTTCAAGAGTTGGGCGCCAGGCTTGCTAAAGACAAAAGCCAAAGATAAATAAAGTTAAATAAATGTCACCTAGCTTGTATGGGAAGGCAAATAAATATGCAAGAAATCAACTTAACAAATTTATTCAGACGGAAGTAAAATGACTGGACAAGATATATAAACAAATGTTAACAAATACTAGAAGAGTATTGAAACAAATAGTATAGAACTTCTCAAAAAAATAAATATGCAAGAAAAATATGATTCCTCTAGTCGTTGGGATACTGATATACCTTCGGAGATCTGCAAGGGCGAGAGATGAAGGCTAGTTTCTTCGAAGCTGGTCTCAGCAGCACTATCAGGAACTTGGTTCAGCGTTACGCAAGCTGGTCGTGGGTGGTTCTATATTTGGTTTTAGACCCCCTTAAAGGCGTGAATTTGGTTGATCTTCACGGACCAGTGCTGAATTGGATGTGCTGTATGACCTCCTAGGGTACCAGTCCTTCTGTCTCCGTAGATGGCTTCCCTCCATGGTATATATCATGCGAAGAAGATGATAGGAATCAAAATATGTACAAAAAGGGGAGAACGAAGGATATCCTTTGAACCTCAAGTTCTATGATTCAAAATCTAATCTAGAGTCAAAAGATAGATGCAAATGATAGCATACAATACAAATCTCAGTCTATATAAAAGACTGGAAGATTACAGTGAAAGAACAAAGATAATAAATAGCAATCCAATCTGCTATTCTGGATTTAAATTTACAAGTTAATTTTAATAATTAAAAAAATATTAAAAATGAGCAAAATTTAAAACCAAACAAAACAAACCTCACCCAAAACGTTATGTTCAAATTCAGTTAAATTTTGAAACAAGTAAGTTTTGATAAGGTGATTCTATGTACCAGAAGGGTAAAAAAAATTAATGAGGAAAGGTATTCCAAAAGAAATATAAAAATTTCCTTGAAGGGTAAAAAAAAAAATATAGGGTTCTTGAACCAAGATAATAGTCAGAGCAAAAGTATACTCTTCAGCCAAGATAAGAAGAGAGAGACACATATCTTTCAGTGAGCACGACTCTCTTAGATAAAGATAAAGTGAAATAATTCTTTTTATTGAAGAATTTCCAAAGATAAACTGAAGAGGGAGACCACACGTCTTTCAGTTGTGCCCAACTCTTAGAAAAAGATAATGTTAAATAATTCTTTTAATTGAAGAATTTTTAAAGATAAACTGAAGAGGGAGACCTCACGTCTTTCAGTGGGCACAACTCTCTTAGATAAAGATAATTTTGAAATAGGGCGGCAGTTCCCTTTTCAAATCGATAAAACAGGTAGTTCTCAAAAATTCGAATGAATCTCCCTGCTCTTGGCGACAAGGCAGTAACTGAAATGAATTGACTCTGTAACGATCAAAAATCAAATAACCCCCACTGCGAATTGAATGGAGTAATGGATATAAGGAACTTATTAAACGGAAATCAAATTTACGCTTGAGGCATATATTGAATCGAGTGTTCTGAGACCAGTTAGGCTAGAGGTACAACTCTCTCCATAAGCAATTCTTTCTCAAGAGCAAAGAAAATTACTCTCATAAACATGTAGTTATGAAATAAAGAAAATTGCTTACCGGAGAGCCGTCCTATTAGTCACTGCCAACCTGTCCCAGAACAGTCGAATACACCCTTCAATCGGAATCCTCGGAACAATCCACTGGTCGTGTGAGGTAAGTAAGAGCTAGTCCATTCGAAATTACCAATTACCTGGTACCTAAAAAATGCAAAAGCGTAGAACTGATTTCCAAGAAAAAAATCAGTTCCCAATACTTGGAACAGATGTTACGTTAGCCACAATATGTACTATGAATGCTTTGCCGAAATGGCCGAAGTATTTATACTTAACCTTCAAAAATGACCATGCGGTATATCCAAGAATTCTAATATTACAAGCCTAAGAAAAGCGAAGAAAATGCTAAGCAGCTACAACATTAATTGCAAGATAAAGAGAATAATATTACTCAACTAAATTCCAGCCGTGAAAATTATTCAATTCATAGATCGTACATACCAAAATCAATCCACCCAGTACACCTGTCTATCTCGACGTTCAATTCAAGAAAAAGATCGATTATTCCTTCGGTTCGAACAAATCAGCAATTCTACCTGGGTTTTCGCAAACTGTTCTTGGTTTTTCTCTATTGAAAACACTTGGAAAAAACACGGCTTGACGACATGAATACAACTGTCACGATACCATTTTCACTAGACGACAACAAAGGCGCAGTCTTCACGACCTGAGCAGTGACTACTGACCCGTTCCACCGTAAAGATAATCGGAAACGTTATGAGAAATTGGTTATGTATAAGGAAGTAACGAAAAATTCGTTACAACCGTTTCTTTTTACTTAAACTTGTGTACACTTTGTTCAACAGATTGAAGATCGCATTATTGGTGCACTTATTTGTTTGAAATCCAAATTGGGAAGAGGGGAAAATGTTGTGTTTATTAAGGAAAGCCAGTAGCCTTTTCTTAACTAACTTCTCGATAATTTTCGAAAGAATTGAAAGTAATAATGGGTCTGAAGTTTGAAGGATCATTAAGCTGATCATCTTTATGTAGTGGAATAATAATTGCAGTTTTCAGACAGGATGGAAATACACCTGTTTCAAATGTGTTGATTGCTTCCACTAAGACATGAAATGCTTCATCTGGTAGAATTAGTAACGTTGTCTCCGATATGTCATCTACCCCACAATATTTTTTCTTTTTCAGTTAGAATAAGTAGAAACTATTTGGTAATAATAAACCCTGGATATAATGAAGGGGGTTATTCAGAGGTGCTAGCTCTTTTCTGATGTTTGCTGATGACTTGAAGATGTTTAGAACAATTCAATGCATTTCTGATGCTGAGTTTGCAGTTTGATCTTGATAACTTTTCCAAATGGTGTAATATTTATTTATTAAAATTGAACTTGAATAAATGACAAAAAATAACTTTTTTGCGTAGCCATGATAATACAGATTAAATATACAGAGTTAATGACACAGACCTATCAACGACCAATAAAATCAAAGATTTCGGAATAACATTCGACTCAAAAATTACCTTTAAGCGTCATATAATGGAGATATCATCTTGTGCTCGTAAAATACTGTGTGTTAATGCAATTAAGATTATATATTGTGCACAGGTAAGGTCTATACTAGAATTTAATTCTATAATTTGGTCTCCTTGTTACAAAGTTGATTCTGATCTCTTAGAGAGTTGTCAGAATGAATTTTTAAGAAATTGTGTCTTACGTGGGATTTAATAGAATGAATATAGCTATCCACAAATATTAATATTTTAAATATGAACACGTTATACAAGAAGAATGGCTGATTACACTTTCTGCAATTCTAGGAAAAAGTGATATTTTTAGAATACCATTTTTAGGACGAATTATGGCCAGAATGAGTCCTTCAATAGAATGATAAAAACGGCAAATAGTCTTTCGTAGACATGTATTTTTATTTTATTTTTTGTAAATTGAATTATTGGCTTGTCCGTTAAATAAATAAAAAATAAGTTCATGGAGGTTATGTTTACACCATACTAAAATTTCAGTCGATTCCTAAGATTTGAACAAAACTACAGAAATACCTTGGTATAATAAAGTTGGTACTGACTTTTAGCATACCCCGTATAGCTGTAGGACTAAAAATATTTTAGGTAGAACGGACATGATTGAATATTACAGCATACCAATTTCCTGGCTTCTGTAAATTACCCTATATTATATATATAATTACAAAAATAGTAATACAACTATCAAGTGTGATTCATGAGGGGAAAAAACGGTGGACTTTTGATTCTCCAAATGAACTACAAGAGATTTCATTTGAATAAAAATGGGTATTTTTCAATTTGGTTTTGATGCTGCTGACATTTTCAATTTTATATCAGCTTTCAGTAACTGTGCCATATTTCTCTTCTTTTGCTCATTTGAATTTTTTTTCATCATGTTGAGAGAGTCAAATTGATCTTGTTTTTTAAAATAAAGTTAGTATATCTCCTGAAAAACTGTACTTTTACGTACATGTCCAATTATTTTCAAAAATTCACTCATTGTCTAGGAGGAAAAAAAAATAAATGAAATTGGGAAAATTTGTGCATTAATTTAGAATTTGCCTGCACTAGATCAAGATTTTTCAGGTTCTTCATTTGGGAGCTTTGAAAATATTCTTATGTAACCTGCTTCTATGTTGGTTGATTGAAGACAATGTTACAGTCTGAACTTGAATTACAGGTTTCTGGGAAAATATGAATTTCAATCGTCTTGCTGGTGAATTCTCCAAAGTGAATCATCTTAATGATGGAGTTATATTAATGAGTGAAGATCTCTCAGAATGTAATGACGATTCGTTAACAAATAATGCAGAATTCAAAACGGAGACAACCAAAACGGAGACAATCAAAATGGAGGATGACATTGACATCATTTACGATGATGTCAAACCTGATATATGTGAGGAAAAATCTCGTGGAATAAGTGAAAATGGGTTGTACCCGAAGGTTGCTGATATATTAATTGGATCAGAAATTGGACCAAACTTTTCGCATGGACTTTCAGAAGGTAAGGTGTTATTTAAAAAGATACATACCTGTACTATAAGTAGAAACATTTGGCAATACAAACTTTCAGAATTAGTAGAATGAATTCATTCATGGAAGATTTGAGTTTTTTTAATGAATTAAAATGTAGAACCTTTTTTATATTTTTTGGTTTTTGCATTCAATTATTTTTTCCTTCATGATATTTTTTTTTAAATTTCTTTATTCAAATTTAGTAGTTACAATTTTATTAGAGAGAATAGTCCCAAATCGGCCTAGTATGGTCAGTTTCAGGATCACAGAGTATTGACATCAAGTGTGTTTGATTACATATGAAAGATAATTTTAGTATGATACATCTCTTGCATCTTATGGATAATATTGTTAAACTTAAAATTAAAATCAACTTATAGCAGGTACATAAATTTTGTAGTTTTGACAAGCACCAGTTTTTGAGTAAAATCTTATATTTATCGCAACTTGCAGTATTTTTTATAGTTTCCGGTACTTCATTATATGCTTTTATTGCCCTATCAATTGGGTTATTGAGAATTTTATTTGTTCTAGGCTTCTGTATATTTAGTTTATTTTTTTGGCTTGTAGGTGCGTGTGCTTTGATTCCTATGACTCATTTCAGTATTCGTTTTTAATTGACTATTTACCAGTTTATATATAAATTAACATTGTTCAATTTTGAGAATAATTATTTAGTTTCACTTGTACATATACATTGTCTGTGGGCATTCTATAATCCAAATTGAATAAAACTTTTCCTACCCTATTTTGTAGTACCTGGGTTTTATTTATAATTGTTATTCCACATGTACCCCATATTATATGCTCAGAAAATAAGCATTGTATATATAATATATGGCTTTCTCATCTATGCAGGATCTACATTTGTAAATGGCTCCTATCATAGGAGTAATTTTTTGTCCCATCTTTTGTATATGTTCGCTCCAGCCTAGTGATTTGTCAATTGTAAGACCTAAGTATTTTGTATATTTCACTCGGTTTAAGGTAGTTTCATCTAATTTACAATAATTTCATTCAAGGTCATATTCTTTTGTTTAAAAATCATATACCCACACTTTGTATCATTGACCTTCAGCTTATTATAAAGTAGCCATTTTTTGTACAATATCAAATCTTCATTAACTATTGTTACCAAGTTTTCCATTGATGAGTCACTATATACCATAATAGTGTCATCTGCATAAGTGAAGTACCTAGCTTTAATGCAGCTTTTTTCAGGTTCATAACATATAATATATATATATATATATATATATATATATATATATATATATATATATATATATATATATATATATATATATATATATATAATATATAAGAGTGGTCCTAGTACAGATCCCTGTGGTACTCCTGATTTTATATCTAGTATATTTCTTTCAGTTTTATCAATATTTACAAATTGTTTTATATCAGTCAAGTATGATTTTATTAGCTCATTCATATTGCCTCTTATGCCCATTCGTTTCAATTTGTACAGTAATGTTTTGTGGTCCACTACATCAAAAGCTTTTTTTAGATCAATGAAAACTGCTATATTGTACATTTTTCCATCAATAATTTTATTTAAAAGGTACACAAGGTCAGTTGCTGCATATAGTGTATTCCTATTTCTTATGAAGCCATATTGATATGGTTCGAAACTGGCATATCTCTAGGAAGTTAACAATTCTAGTTTTTATTAGTATCTCCAAAATTTTAGCAAAATTGCAAATAACACTAATTGGCCTATAGGTACTCATTTCATTTGCAGGTCCAGATTTGTATATAGGGCTGACCTTACTGATCTTTAATATATCTGGAAATTTTCCATGTCGCATTATGTCATTCGCTAATCTAGTAATGATTGGTATAATAGATAGTTCAAGAAGCTTTAAGTCACTAACAGTTATATCATCATATCCTGGTGAAGCATTCGGCTTAAGTGTATTAATTATATTCTTAATTTCAAGGGCTTTCCAAATTAAAGTTCTTTAAAATTATGCATTTCTTGTTGTTTTTTCTATCATTAGTTTTTCGATAATTTCTGTTCCAATTTAACAAAAGTATTTGTTGAATTCTTTAGCAATTTGTTCCTTGTCTGTTATAATCTTGTCATGCAAAGATATACATTCTACAATTTTTTGTTTACATCCCCCACCCTCAACGAAACTATTTATACATCGCCACTGTTTGTTGCTATTTTCCCCTGTCCCCTTACTCCATTCATTTCTAAAATACTCATGTTTAAGTTTTTGACCTTTCTTTTTCACTTTTTTTTTAAACATTTTATATTGTTTATAAATGTTTTCATTGTTTGGTTGTTTAACTTTAACTGATAATATTTGTCTCTTCCTTTTACAAGTTAAACAAATTCATTATTTTCACAATAGTTTGCTAGTTTACATTTTATACTCACTATACTTGTAGCTTCCGTCTTACAATATTGGACAATTTTGACGAGATTATCAAAGTTATTAATTTCCTCTCTATTAATTAGATTATTGAAATCCTTACTAAATTTATTCCTATCCACTTTTTTCTTCTCTATCCTACAGTTAGGTTTGTATTCTGGTACTTTTCTCCTATTCTTATATTTAGTATCTTGTGATCAGGTAGACAGAAGTATTCATCAATATTAACATCACATTTTATATTATTTTTGCATACAACATGATCTATGACAGTGTTTGTATTTGTGGAAGTCCTAGTAGCTCTAGCAGTTGATAATTCATTCTTCAGGCAAAATCCAGACAATTGGATTGCCCCCATATATTCCATTGCTATTAGGTCTGCTGGTAAATGAAATACCTACAACCCCTTTGTTATTATTCAGCAGGAAATTCGTATATTGATCTATAAACTCATCACATTTATACCTATGGTC
Source organism: Gonioctena quinquepunctata (assembly GCA_018342105.1). Taxonomy (NCBI): domain Eukaryota; kingdom Metazoa; phylum Arthropoda; class Insecta; order Coleoptera; family Chrysomelidae; genus Gonioctena; species Gonioctena quinquepunctata. The sequence continues at coordinate 22,292 of JAFIRS010005924.1, read as the reverse complement.
TGTAACTCCCATACTTTTAGGTTTTGTTCATATCAATTTATACCAACTAAGTTACATTGATCCATTTGCTCACATGAGTTAATTTCATGATATTTTAGGTTATTTTTTACGTGTTATGCTGTGCCTCCCCCTCTTGTTTCTCTACATGCATGTACAGCTGTGTAGTTCTTTAAATTGTAGTACTGTATCTCGTTTTTGTGTATAGCCAGGCTCCGTTACAATAATAATATCACTTTTGAAATTATATGCATATGCCTCAAATATTTCAAATTTATTCTTGATGCTCTGTAAATTTGAGTAGGAAACTTTGAACTTATGGGGGACACTTGGTTTCTTTATTAGTTTTTTGAGTTGTTTTTCAATCACATTTACTTTTTCTTCTTCAGACTTTCTCAGTAGTATCTGTCCATTATGTATCCACACATATTTATATTAATTTTCTTTTGCATTTGTTCTTGTTGCTTTGTAAATGTGTAAATTCGGTGTAGTTAGTTGATTGATATAGATATTGAGGGCCATCCAGACCAATATCTTGAGTTGTGATTTTTTTGCCTTTTTTGCTTTAATCATTGCCTCCTTAACTTGTTCAGAATAAAATTCCACCTTGATGGGCATTACTTTTCCTATTTCACCTCTACCCAATCTGAACGATTGGTATTTACCTATGTTAACTTTCAGATGTTTTCCTATATTATTTATGATTCCCTCTGTATCATCGTTAATGTGTATTTCAGGGATAGCCATTATTATGAAATTTTTATTCAGTTTACTTTATTGGTTTCTAATCACTTCATAATTTAGCTTATTTGTGACCATATTCAATTCCCTCCTAAGCTCCTCATTGACTTTGTTTTGGGCTTCAAATTTTTCTAATAGCAAGTTGTAATTTTGCTTCATATCGATTAGTTTTTTCATAATGTCATATTGTATTCTCAATGCGTATTTTGTAAATATTCCTATTCCTGGATCCTCTTTGTATAAAGATTTTATTTAGAAAATTCTCGTAATTTCTCCCATTTTTTTTAGAGTCCGAAACAATGCCTCAACAAAATAGAGAAAAGAATGCTGCTGTGGAAAAAGACAATGATCATCATGAGAGAACTCATACTGGGAAAAAAACATCTCAATGCAAAATATGTTCAAAGAGTTTTAGAGCAAAAGACTCATTGTTGTATCATGAGAGAATTCATAAAGGGAAAAAACCATTTCAATGCAAAATTTGTTTTAAGTCCTATAACCAAAAGAAACATCTTACGAGTCATGAGAGAATTCATACAGGTGAAAAACCATTTCAATGTAAACTTTGTTCGAAATCGTTTTACATCACTTACAACATGAGAATCATACAGGAAAACCATTAATCAAAATTTTTTGAAATCTTTACAATGGGGATCTTACGAGTCATGAGAGAATTCATACAGGTGAAAAACTATTTCAATGCAAAATTTGTGATGCATCATTTAACCGAAAATCGGATCTTCGGGTACATATGAGAATTCATACAGGGCAAAAACCATTTCAATGCAAAATTTGTTCGAAATCTTTTAACCAAAAGGGGAATCTTACGAGTCATGAGAGAACTCATACAGGTAAAAAACCATTTCAATGCAAACTTTGTTTGAAATCGTATTACCAAAAGGGGAGTCAGAGAGAATTCATACAGGTGACAAACCATTTCAATGCAAAATTAGTATTGAAACTTTTAGCCACAAGGTGAATCTTGAAACACATGAAAGAAGAATTCATACAGGGTAGATAGTTGGATAAATATTTTTTTAATCCAGTAAAAGAAGCTTTCACAATAAGCCACAAGTGGCGTGGAACAGTGTCAAAGTTTTTCATTTCTAATTTAGACTGAATGCATAGATAATTTGATGTCTTGATTGACTATTACAACTACAAAATGTATTACTGAATACTAAGCAAAAGTCTAAGAGAAAAAGAATAAGAATAAAACACAATTCAAAAACAATTTTTAAATATGAGATAAATTCAAATTGAGAGGTAGCACACATATTGCACTTGAGACAACATTATAGAAGGTCCTTTTCCTTATCAACAAAAAATTCTTGTAATAAGTAAAATGCATTTTCAATGAGGTAGTTGTTTATAACCTGCTTTTTTTTTTATTGATTTTTAACTTGTTTTGGAAAAAGATTATAGATTTTTGTGATGCTATATTCTACATTTCTTTGTACTAATGTATAATGTGCGCGCGTAAAGTATGGAAACATGAAGATATCTTTGACACCCCGTGAGATACAATAACAAAAGTTTGGTATGTATATTAATTTTTGGTATGTTGTAGATTTGGTATGTTGTAGATTTTGACTTTTTCGGCAAAAGTGTCCATGGGCACTAAAAAATCACCAACTAGTTTTTGAGATACAGAGTGTTGTAAAGGGGTCTTTTCCCCTCACTATCACACTTTGACGCCTTTCACTAGTTTCGGTTTTTCCTCGGGCGCCACCTTCAATTGAGTGTGAAGGACACTGCTCCGGGCAGCCTCAGTGGAGAAAATATAACACTCCAGGGGTCAATATAGTAGTGCCTGACTTGACGAGGCCAGAAAGGCAGACTTTACTTGCCCTTGACTGGGTTTGCTACCTGAGTGTAGGCTGCGGTGTGATTAGTTGTTGTGCAAATAATAACGTATTCAAAGGTGCACAGGGAAAACAATTTATTCTCACTCGTTATATACATAGGCAGTACGGCTGACCGCCGTTTCAAGTTATATACAAGGCCAGCTAAACTACTTGCTAGCGGGACGGATGCAAAGCTTAATCACTAATATATACAAGCAACACGGCTGACCGCCGTTTCGAAGTAGCTACAAAACTAGCAGAATTACTCGCAAGCGGGAAGGGTGCGAAGCTTTACTCAGGAATATGATAACAACCAAAAGCACATGAGGTGAGGGGGTTAGTAGTGCACAAGCTCAAAAACCAGAAGGCAAAACGGCATTTCTCAAGTTCTAATTTTAGGCAACAAAGCTTTTACGGGCGGCCAAGGTTACGGAAAGGATGTGTGAGCAGTTCGTCTTGTTCCGTGTGTACGATGTTTTACTTTATTTCTGACGTCATATCTCGGTTTCGCTTTATGGTAATTTTATGCCCTGTTACTACTCTACACGACCGTTAGTGTGGCTTGTCCTTAGAACATGGCCCAACTGACGGCTTCTATACAATTTCGGCTAACTAGAAAACCAATTTCACGTTTCCTACCCCTAGCTCTCTCCTGCGCGACCGTTAGTGTGGCTTGTCCTTAGAACATGGCCCAACTGGCGGCTTCTATCCACTTTCGGCTAACTAGAAAACAATACGGTGTTCCTACCCTAGTCCTGTCCTGCGGACCGTTAGTGTGGCTTGTCCTTAGAACATGGCCCAACTGACGGCTTCTATACAATTTCGGCTAACTAGAAAACCAATTTCGATGTTTCCTACCCCTAGTCCTGTCCTGCGCGACCGTTAGTGTGGCTTGTCCTTAGAACATGGCCCAACTGACGGCTTACATGCAATTTCGGCTAACTAGAGAACCAACTTCACGTTTCCTACTCCTAGTCCTGTCCTGCGCGACCGTTAGTGTGGCTTGTCCTTAGAACATGGCCCAACTGACGGCTTACATGCAATTTCGGCTAACTAGAGAACCAAAGCTATGTTTCCTACTCCTAGTCCTGTCCTGCGCGACCGTTAGTATGGCTTGTCCTTAGAACATGACCCAACTGACGGATTGTACCCACTTCGGCTAACTAGAAAACTAACACTGTTTTACGCGCACGGTACACTCGTCGAACTGCCTTACTATCCATGCGCAGGCTCACCGGTACTTTGGCACTTTGCACTCACTCGGTTTACTCTCGGAGGCACCAACTCGCGTGGTGATAAGTTCTCGATCTCAAACGGTTCTGATTCCTTGAAGTGTGCTTGAAGGAGACCTAGGCGATTTTTCCCCCTCTACTCCTTACTTATGCTCTGACGGACACTTGCTGAACTTGTAATCTTATATTTACCAACGGAATGACGTCAGGAAACGGGCGTCACGACGGCTAAGGCTTCGGTTCGGAACTCGTCTGGTATCGTCCACTGGTGGGGTGCTACTTTTTCAACTCGTGTCAGTAGGTCGGCCGTGGTACTCTCTGTCGAGCTCTGTGATCAACTAACTCCTTGAAAAATCGCTGCCCAGAATATTCGTCGGTTTCCTTTCCTCGAGCTGTCTCCCCTCCACAATTATGCGCGCTTCGATTTGTGGACTTTGAAAAGTTTTGCTACAACTTATAATTCGTATATTTACCCAGGTGTGACGTCAACAAGCTGCGTGCGATCCGAGAACGGACGGTCTGGTTTCTCTCGCTTCTGCCAGGGAACTAAATATGCTCCGCGACGTTTATTTCCAATACCGATCGAAGTTGTTTCAATCATTCGTTCTCGATTCGCTGGCGCGCGCAATTACCAATCGCCCGTACTTTACAACCACGCTCGCGGTATCAGCGTGATCTACGGAGGATATTTAGCCTATTTATCGGGTTAGGGGTGATTCACGGATTTATCACGAACATGAATGGTATTTTTAGACCTATTATTACTGATGGTGTGAATTTAAATAAGTACAAGGAGCTTTTGGTTGTGTAGAAAATCGGAAAAATAGTGACTTCGTCACAGTGTGAAAGATGAAAAGTGAAGCTTTCTGCTCAGAATCTTTTACAATTCCGATAATTGACAAAATGCCTATTTATTCTGGGAATACCATGCCTCAATGATGTACAATGTCTGTTGATTTCGTTTCCATTATACTTTTTCGTTTTGTGCTCTATAACAGGGTGAACAAAAAAAATCCAAATCGATTAATTTTAAACCAACCAGTGTGAGTTCTCTGAAGAAAATTGAAGATTTAATTTAGCCTGGATAAACTCTCTCAATCTGGATGGAAGAATTGACATTATTTTTTTTATATACAGGGTGGTTCGAAAATAGGGGTACGTTAATCCCTCGTTTTTTAGTTCGGATAGGGGAGAGCATGTCATATATATATATATTATATATATATATATATATATATATATATATATATATATATAAAAAATTCAAGAAAATTAACAGTTTTTTTTTCTCAAAAGACAGGGTATTCATTGAAAAAAAAACATTTTTCCAAGAAACTTGGACTGTATCTTTTTACTCAGGTTCTTAACATTGAAGGATGTTTGATATATATATATATATATATATTGTTATGTTATGAAAAACCAGTTAAATATTTTAAAAAGAAATAACCCACAAAAAAGAATAATTATTGATTAGTTATTAGTTCCAAGAGATATTTTTTTGAATAACTTTTGAAGTTCTATTTATTTATAAGCCTTTGTATAATATGGATAGATAAAAATGTCAAAATAATATAACACAATCAATTTCATACACTGTCATAATGATCATAAACCATAATTGGAAAAAGCCAACAAAAAGTCTAAATTTACAAAATTTTCAGGAATAAACAGTAATCAACACATTTATAAATTTGAAACATACAGTATATGAAATTGGAGATAACTAAAAGTAACCAACGGTAGAACAGCAAACGTCTTCATGATAATAGCCAATCAGAGAATAGATGGTCATAGGTAAAATTAGTAAAAAACAATGTTGATATACAATATGGATTCAAAAATTCAAATGGAAAAACAGGAAGGGAAACTGGTATCGAGGCAACAGAAAACAAAGCCAACGAGGAGATTGAAAATAAAATTAGAAAGGGATGGACGCAACATTTTGAGAGAACAAAAATTGAAAGAATTCCAACATTTGAAGAGCAAAAACCAGTATTCCTAATTATATATCATTTCCACGTCTCCAAAGCTGATTTCCGCATCTGTATGGTTCCTGATTTATGGTATTGGAGTTCCTGATATCGCTTGTAGTGACAAGGTATCCAGTTTCAGGGCATATCTTGAAACACCGACATCTCCAGCAGGTATAAAAACTTTAATAGTGCATTTCCGGTCCTGAACTATTTCACCAATAACGTATTTCACATCTGAAGAACTTTATTTCACCATATTTTGAACAATAACAGAAAACGTCACTCTCACGGAAAAAGTGAGGTTCTGTTTATCTATCCATGATCTGATTTATTATTTTTATCCGTGAATATTTGTTTGATTCACCCTAGTATAAGTTATTTCTCGTAGGCCAGGTATTTTAAGTCTTCCTGAATAAAGGAGATAATTGCTTTTTGATATTTTGTTGTTTGTTCTTTCACAATGATCAACAAACATACCTACGACCAGTGAATAACTTGAGTTTGACATATCAAGTAAGGGCTAAATTGCTTTGAACCGGCTATCTGAGATGAGGGCGTACCAACTGTGCTAGCTGTGGTGAGAAAGGAATAACAATTGTCAGCTACGTGCGAGAGAACAGTGACGTTCAGTTGGCAATATTATTACCACATACAAATTATTATACAGGGCAAAAATATATATCTATATCATATCAATTTGGTTCACAAAGAATAACAAAAAACTATTAGCTTCATTCATTTTATAAGAACAACTATTATTATTCAATTTATCATTACATTACAAGTGTCGCCCAACGCGGTGCAAAAAAATATATTATATTAATTATAATAATAATAAAAAATATATATTTTCAAATTCTCATTACATAGCAATATATATATATATATATATATATATATATATATATATATATATATATATATATATATATATATATATATATATATATATATATATATATATATATATATATATATATCACACATCCTTCAATGTTAAGAACGTGAGTAAAAAGATACAGTCCAAGTTTCTTGGAAAAATGTTTTTTTTTCAATGAATACCCTGTCTTTTGAGAAAAAAACAGTTAATTTTCTTGAATTTTTTATATAATGTACGGTTTGAGGAGTCCGATATATTGTCATCAATATCAGCATAGGTCTCCGGACTCGTTTGTCGGCTACATACTTTTGAATGTTCGGATTTTATTGATACCCATATACTCCAGGAGAGATCAAAGTGGGCTATTTTCAAGCAATTCTTGTTGGAAAATATTCGGTGTAGATTAGTGCAGGATCTATTCCAAAAATAAATGCAATACCTTATATATGGTCAATGAAATGTCTTTCATTTGAAAGCCCTTTTTCCAAAGAAACTAGAGAAAATTGAACTGTATCAGAAGTAATAACCCTCTCAAGGTTGGAACTAATTTCCCATTGTTTGAAAGCTAATTCAATTTGAATAGTGGGGGTATTACACCTCCCAAAATTCTACAAGAAAGTCCGCAAAAGTAAAATATCTACGTTTTGTGAATATTTATATGAATATAAATAAAAAAACTTTTAAAGACAAGCTTTTATTGAAATGCCCTAAAAAAAATCTTTAGGGGTGTCACATTATTCTGTAATAGATTCAAAAACTTGTCGTAAAGAGTTCATATTTGTATTCAAACTAAAACACTGCACGGCAAGCTTTTGAATCTGTTACTCTCAGAATAGCGTGACACCTCTGAAGAAATAATTTTTTCATTTGTCTTGCAATTTAATAAAATCATGCTTTTAAAAAGTTTTTTTATTTATTTTTTTTATTATATATTGACAAAACAGTTACGATTTCTGACCCCAAAAATTCTTACATACCAATTTTGAATAGAATCGAATCATAATTCACAAAACTCGTCCGCCATTTTGAAGCCGCCATTTTGAATTTTCTAAATTGGACAAGAAAAGCATGATTTTCGACCCCAAATATCCATTTTGATTAGAATCACGCCATAAATTGCTCGGCCATTTTGTTTTTTATATGAAAATGACATAATGCATTGTCACCACAATGATGAAGAACTGCCAAATTTAAGTCGATTGAACAGACAGACAGAAATCGAATAATAAAAGTTTGTAAATACAACTTTTTTACATTTACTAGTCTAGAAAATGAAACATTGAGTGAAATATTCGTGCTTTATAAATAATTTATAATAATGATAATTATTGAAGTTATATAGAAAGCTTCTGTGCGAATGGAGAATATATATCACTTCGGATATAGTTTTTTATAATTAATTATAAAGTATATGCAATATCAAAAAATTTTACTTCAGCAGTGGTTTCCTTCGTTCGAATGATTTTAATTAGGTGTTAAATGTCTGGAGTACACTTTTCGCAAGGAGTACTTCTTTCGTCTTAGATCGAAGGAGGCTCTGGGAACAAAATAATTTTTCAATGTTTACATGTCAGAACTGTCAGTTTTCATCGATTGATAGGTGTGTTTGGAAGAGTTTTTCATTAAGAACATCTGAATCTTTCTAGTCGGGCTATCAGTTCTTAATTTTTTCATTCTGCCGATTCCTAATAGAACCATTTGTTACGTGTGTGACAGACAATTTCCCCGCAGACAAATGTGTCGAATTCTTGGAGACAATAATATTCCTGTTCAGGAGTTGGCTGTTGCTAGGCGAGATGCAGCAGGAAGACCTCAAGAAGACATCACTGCCAACACTAGGTTGTGTTTCAACTGTAATTTGTCAATTCAAAATGAAATTCAAGCCTTAGAAAATGACCCAGGTTGTCTCCGATTGAATGTATTAACTCAAACTTCGAGCAATTCTTGTTTCATATGTAATTCTCGACATAACATACAGAGTGTAGAGTGAATATTTATGTATCGATCGATATTTTTGTGCCTGATAATGTGAGGGTATGCCCTCATCACCTGAATGAAAATGCATACCTTTTAGATGTACTACATGCAGGCTTGAGGTACGCCAACAGACCATATATTCTGAAAGGACTGCAGCTCCAACAATTTATGGAAGGTCTGAGGAAGGCGGCAAAAAATTACACATCCAGAGATTTCGAGGACACCAATTCTTTTTCCAATGAAGAATTCGTATCTCTTACTTCATTGAGTAAAGTGCAGTTCAACGAATTATATGAATTTTGTGGTCCTATTGTGCGAGGACATGTGAGATACGTTACCAGAAAACATTTGTTAACGTTTCTCGTAAAATTCATCAGGGTATTTCTGATGATTTTCTCAAAGTGATATTTCAATATCTCATTCTAACGTCAGGATTTCATTGACACAAAGATTTGTACCAAACAATTTGGGCTTTAATGCTATAACCAGAGCAAACTATATCACAAGACACGTCACAGAATTTGTCAATAAACTCTATAACCCTAACCAACCAAAAGCAATAGCTTATATTGATTGTATGTATAGTAAAATCGAAAAAAAATTGTAATTTCAGAATTCTCAGGCAATTCTATTGTTTTCATAAAAAAGACCATATGGTGAAACCGGAAGTGATTGTTGCTCCAGACGGGTATATCCTGGCCATTCAAGGCCCCTATTTCTCAGACGTTAAAAATAATGATGCCACTATATTGAACCAAGAGTTCGAGAGGGACATCGAAGGTATCAGGACCTGGTTTCCGAATGGGGATATTCTTGTTGAAAAGGGAAACATTCTCAATTGAATATTGAATTCTTATAGTGGACAGGGGTTATCGCGACTCGACACCATTATTTCAACAACTTGGTATTAATTACCATATTTTTTTTTTTTTTTTTTTTTTATGTTCTGGTTCCCACGAAAAGGGATATCCTGTAATGTTCAGAGAACATCGTTGGAACCTAGGGAAAGAAGGTAGGAGTTGGTGTTCTTCTTAAATTTCTGAAGGTTGTATGCCTCGGGGAACACCTCCCTAGGCAATGAGTTCCAAAGCCTTGCTGTTAGTTGGATGACAGAGTCTTTGGAAAGTGATGTTCTGCAGGTTTCAAAGTGACCAAGGGTGTGATGACTGAACTTGACGGGTTAATCTCGAAGAGACTGCCAAAGCAGGACGATTGTTGATATTTCAGAAGAGCATGCCCATGAAAATATCTATAAAATAGAGACAAATCGCCAACTTTTCTACGGTGTTCCAGACAAGTGAGCGAGTTTGTAAGCGAGGCATCACCGACGAGACGAATTGCCCTTTTTTGGACAGAATCCAATAGCCTCAGGATATGTTTAGGTGCCGCACTCCAAATATGGGAACAGTATTCCAGGACAGGTCGGATCTGTGCCTTATATGCCCCCATTTCTGGCACGAGGTCAAAGACAATTCACTACCGAGGAAGCGAATAGTTCCAGGTTGATTACCAAAACAAGGTGGATAGTGGAATCCAGAAATGGACATTTCAAATCAATTTTTAAATTCTTTAAAGGGACAATATCCACAACACATGTTGTGAACTTTGATAAATCGATTTCATCGACTGATAACAATGCCAGGGACCGATATTCAGTTTGCTAGACGAATATTAGAGCGCTTTTATGAAGTTAATGTTATTCAAGCCAAAATTGAAGCTGAAAACTTACAAAATAAGATTGGTCGATGGGTGCAATTGGACCACACCCACGTTCGAAACTTTCCGCGCCTGACGATGGAGTATTTGAAGGGACTGACTATTGGGGTGTATCAGATACATTTATCTCTACCTTATATTCAGGACAAACTACAGAGGCAAGAAGAAGATATATTGGAATTGGATGTTTTGGAACAAGCAAGCCTCATAAGATTCCTGACATTTTCTAGGTTTCGAAATGCAACAAAATATATGTTATGGATTGCCTACAACTCAGAATTAAATGACGACAATCCTCCCATTATGGGTTATTACTGTACCTGCAAATCTCGTTCAAGAACATTAGGAACTTGTGCACATGTTGTGAGTGTTTTGTGGTTCTTGGGATATGCAAGATACCAGCGTGATGTTCATTTTCCTTCGAGTGTCTTTTTGGTTTCATTTCCGATGCTGCTCATAGAAGAGCTCCAGATGATGTTGGTATTCAAATCATAGAACAACTAAAATTTTCATATCAACAATTTTCTAATGTTCAGAAAAATGATAATTGTTTTTCAAGACATTTCATCTAGTTTCTTCTGAAAATGATAGACACTCCGATAACCCGTTTCTGTGATTTTTTTGGGAATGAGACTAATATTTTCTTCAGTATATATGACTATTTACGAAATACGACCAAATTAGAGACAGACTTCCGAAACTCTACTTTTTTATCGTGATACCGAGTGAATGGGCAGCTGAAATTTAATGTTATGTTCCTTTTAATAACAGCTAATTATCGGAGAATACGTTTGGAATATTAGGAAAACTTTCTCCATACATAGTAGAATAGGCCTACAGGGGATACCACTAAAAAAAACAGCACCGGCAACTCTACTTCTGGGGTGGGGTAGAAACGAGTTAATTCATATCATATACTTTGAAAATCAAAAAAATTGCATGAGATTCATTGATTTCTAATACATTAGTTCAAACTACCCATTTATATTGTATTTTTTATTACGTAGAGTTGTTCGAAAAAAAAAACCATTACTGTCTCCGTTGGAATATATGGGTATCAATAAAAACCGAACATTCAAAAGTTTGTAGCTGACAAACGAGTCCGGAGACCTATTCTGATATTGATGACAATATATCGACTCCTCAAACCGTACATTATATAAAAAATTCAAGAATATTAACCGATTTTTTCTAGAAATACAGGGTATTTATTGAAAAAAAACGCATTTTTCTAAGAAACTTGGACTGTATATTTTTACGCACCTGTATACATGGAATTACTATACGACGTTCTTAACATTGAAGGATGTTTGATATATATATGACATGCTCTCCCCTATCCGAATTGAAAAATGAGGAGTTAACGTACCCCTATTTTCGAACCACCCTGTATGACATAGTTCTGAACGGACACAAAATTACATTTTCAAAAAGTATCAGATCGTTAGGTATTATCATATCAGAATCAGAAATGCTTTATTGTCATAAAAACATTATTTTGTTGACAAAGCTACTTAAACCTAAGATAAAAGTTACTACATAGACATTTTTAAAAAATCGCACATTGTATAAGTTTAAATAAATAAAAAATATAAATACAGTCACAAAGTTAAGACAACATTAAAAAATATATATGTATAAATTTAAAAGGTAAAAAAGTATATTTGAGCATCCACAATTTAACTATCCCCTTAGGAATTTTTATTGTAAGTTGTGAAATTGTCAATGAGGAATTCATCTGCATTGTAATAGACTCCTAGACAAAGGAGTTTTTTAACCTCTTTACGAAACTTGTAATTATTATTTATTTTCCTGATTAGAAGAGGAAGATGGTTGAACAGTTTCTTTCCATTATAAAATATGGAGGATTTGATTTGAGAAGTTGAGGGAATAGGAAGACTGATGTTATATATGAGTCTGGTTTCGAAGTTCGATTGATGAGGCATAATGTTCTCCTTGTAGTTCTTATGAATTAGACAAACTGATTCTAAAATAAAGAGGCAGACAGGGGTAAAATTTGTTGTGATAAAAAAAGAGGTCTACAGGAATCACTTATTTTTGCTTGACATATATATCTCAGCGCCCTTTTTTGGAGCATAAAAACTAAGTTAAATTTTGAGAACTTGCACCCCATTCCATAGCGCAAGTGAGACTCACAAAGCGCAAAGTATGCGTTTCTTGCTGATAGATGAAACCCTAAAGTTCAACTACCATATGGACCACTTATGCTCAAAGCTGAGTCAGACTTGCGAAGGCATCAGGGTGTTAGTTAAAAATGCAAATAGCAACATTGTCAAATCTTTCTATTACTCTAATTTTTATTCTCTTGCTCGCTATGGTATCATTCTATGGGGTGCCTGTAGTGATGCTGAGAGAGTTTTCAAAATCCACTAATATACTCACGGTACCTGCTTATATATATTTGAAAGTATTAAGTTTGTATTCTTTAATAAACACAATTTTGATGAATACAGAATACAGCACTCACACAACACAAGACACAACAATTATAACGTGCCTGCTCATAGGCCGTCCTGTGTTGAGAGGAGCGCTCTATACTGTTCTATCAAACTTTTCAACAATTTACCACCACCTCTGAAAGAGGTGAATGACTTTAATTCATTAAAGAAGCCACTCATGACATTTCTCCTCGATTTGGAGCCATATTCAGTTGATGACTATCTTATCCGTCATACCCTTTAGTTGGTATACTTTCTTGTTATGTGACTAGCTTGTACATTTCTGCAATGTAAAAAAGTGCAATAAATTATATTCTATTCTTTATTCTATATATATATATATATATATATATATATATATATATATATATATATATATTATATACATACTAGGGGTTTATTGGGCTTTGGATTCTCAGTTAAACGAAAGACGTTCAATATAAAGACGTTTCGACCTCAGCTGAGGACTTTTTCAATTTATTCTAAAAATAATGGAGGCCATTTTTGATTTGTTTTTTCGTAACTAATTTACATAAATTATGGATATAACTAATTTAGTGCATTACCTAGGCATTATAATGGGGAAGTGAAGTGTAGTGGTTCCGCATTATGTGAATCGTTGTTTGTGTTTCATTTTACAATTTTATTGTTGGGAATGTTGAAATACATAGTTTTGATCTTCTGTGGTTCTCATTATGGGAGACAAGCTAAAAGCAGCCGGGAGTTACTGGTTTGACAGTGTGATGTGTCAGGTTCTATTATGTTGGGTTTGGGGCTTTGCTGTTGTGGGGGAATGTGTGCAGATTATTTTCAGGATATACTTGGATTTGTATTGACTAGCGATTATAAAATTGTGTGGTAGGTTATTTATGTCTGTTCTGTCATTCATCGCATTTGTTTTTTTTTATGTGTATCATTTCTTTGATGGTTCTTTTTTTCAAGTTTATTTTCGTAGTCTAGTATTTTGGTATTTTCGAAATTTGGGTTATGATTTTCGTTTATTATGTGTTTATTAGGAGCAGTGGAGGGATTTGGTCATGTATTTGTGGCCTTTTAGTCTGTTGGTGAGGAGTTGTGAGAGTCATCGATATATTCACTGATTGCAATCATTGCATGGAATGCAAATATATTATGTTTGACTTTTTCATTTTGGTGTTTCACTTTTAAGCGGGTGTATACTTGTTTGAGGAGGTTATGTGTTTTATAACAGACTTGGAAGTTATATTTGATTAGGATATTTTGATGTTTTCTGCCAAACCTTGAGCGTAGGGTTATTATGATTGTTTTACGTAAGTCGATGTTTTGGGTGGTATGGATAATTGGTTTGTAATGTTTATGGGTTCTTTGTTGGATGATGTTGTTTATATAAATTTGAGGGGGTAGTTATTATTGATAAGTGTGTTTCTTACTTTTTCTAAACATTCTTTTCTTAGGTTTGGGGTTGTTAATAATATTGCTCTGTCAGTTATGCCCGCTACTACGCTTTTTTTGTGTGTTAGGGGGTGATTTGATATGTAATTCAAATACCTTCCCGACCACGTGCTTTTGGTATACCATTGTGTGAGGATGTGGTTTTTTTCTCTGATTAGGGTGATATCTAGGAAGTTTATTGTGTTATTGGATTGTTTTTCGTGTGTGAATTGTAATTTCGTGTGGAATGAGTTGAACGCATTGGTGATTTCATTTAGTTTCGTGGATGGGATGGCCATAATGCAGTCATCTACATATCTTTTATAGAATGGTAATCTGAAATTTAGTTTGAGATGACATCTTCTTCTAATTCTTCCATTATCAATTGGGCAGAGTGCTTGAAATGGGGGCCCATTCGCAGCCCGTCGATTTGTTAGTAGTAATTATTTTGATATTGAAAATAGTTTGTAGATAGGGTTAGTTCAATGCCTTTAATGAATTCATTCATAGGTAGGTTAGTGTGGCTTTTAGGCTATCCATTTTTTTTGTTATAATGGGATAATGGGATCACTAAAAGCCACTAACTATGAATAATTCATAAAGCTTAGTCTATCTAAACTATTTTCAATATCAAATAATTACACAATGTTTCAGACACTCCCCTATATGGAAAATGAAAGATAATCATCTCAACAAATTCAATTACCATTCTATAAAAGATAATTGCGTACATCCAAATCAATGAATCCAATCGTTGTCATTCCGCAACAATTCACGCAAGTCAATAACATAAACTCAGATATCACTAATCGAAAAACACATCACAATACCAAAGCGTGTCGAAGTATTTGAATTATCAATTTCGCCAAGCGTGGAACTGATGAGAATTGCAACAAACTAAGAAGAATGTTTAGAAAAGAAGCTGCATGCAATACCCTCATATAAACAATCGTCAACAAAGAACCAACGATACGCCAATACATGCGACTGCGCAAAAGTCGAATACCACTATCAAAATATCAATAACTTCAAAGTCTGTTATAAACATAACCTCCTCAAAAGTACCGCAAAATGAACAAATAATCAAGCATAATATAGCATTCCGATTCGGCTATATATGGGATGACCTCGCTTCGCCAACAACAAAGCCAAAAGTGACCAAATCTCCGCTCTCTCAATAGCACATAGATAAACGAAATCCTTCGAAAATACCAAAATGCTGAATACGATGAAAGACCATCGAAATGATACATAAAAAAAAAGAAATAGATGAATGAAATGAAAGATAAATAACCTACCGCACGTTTATGAATCTCAGTCATGAAATCAATGATCCCACGCACATTCCAACACAAATAGAACCTGACGCATCACTGTCGAAACGGTTTAACATCGAACCTGTTCAACATTCTAACAATAAAATTGAAAAATGAACAAACAACGCTAATCGTGAACACTCGCCCGATATAATGTGTACGCAAATGAGGGTATATCCATATTTATGATGACGAAAAACAAATCAAAATGACCTCAGAATAGTGAAAATCTGGACAAGTCTTTATGAGATCTTCTTTAACTGTAATCAAGAATAAATTAACAATATACCAAGGTTCGAAATAAAACGGAATTATATGCATATATATTCTTAAAAAAATGTCAATTAACTTCGATCCAGATTGAGGGAGTTTAGGCTAAATTGAATCTTCAATTTTCATCAGAGAACTCACACTTGGTTGGTTTAAAATTAATCGATTTGGATTTTTTTTTGTTCACCCTGTTATAGAGCACAAAACGAAAAAGTATAATGGAAACGAGATCAACGTGACATTGTACATCATTGAGGATTGATATTCCCAGAATAAATAGGCGTTTTGTCAATTATCGAAATTGTAAAATTCTGAGCAAAAGCTTCACTTTTCATCTTTCACACCTGTATAACATACCAAAATTCAGGAAATTTAACCGAAAGCAAGGATGGTGCGAGGTCATTTATATTTTCGACGTTGCCAAATGTACAGTTTCTGAGATATACGAACAATATGTTTAATTTTAAATGGGACAAACCCGTATATTTTACAATTTTCTGTTACAGTTTTTTATTGCTGATGCAGCATACAAACTGTTAATGGCCAATATTGTCCATTAATTTTAAGAAATTAGGAAAAATATTTTTATTGCAACCGTTGATATGAACATAAAGAGAAAATAAAATGGGCCACTTGGTATTTGTTAAAGTTTAAAAAAGTCTTTGTGTTTTTGTACTGATAAAAATGATATGAATATCGGTTTCATTTCGTTAAACTCAAGTAGGTTTTAATGTCAGTAGGTACGTCGTAATTTACTGTCAGTAGGTATGTCATGATAGTTTTTTTAAAATAGGCTTACCAGCGATAAAAATCAGAGTAATTAACATTGGTACATTTAACAGAGCGTCAAATAATTGAAATTTTAATACTAAAAGGATGTGGTGACAGGTAATACCATAATATTATGAAATTTGAGTATGTTTTATTTGCGACATTATTTGTAGGACACGAACACACAAAGAGGTATGTGAAATATTTAATAACAAGTATGAAGACAGAACTCCTATAGCACGTGGTACTGTATCAAATTATTCATAAATTTGAGGAAAGTGGACATGTACGAGAACTCTCAAAAAGTGGCCGCCCAGAGCAAACAAAAACTGACATTTTTTTGTCGATGGTTGAAGACCCTCATTAGGCTACTAGAGTTGTTGCAACCGAAAATCACATCAGTCAAACAACTGTTCGTAAATATTTAAAAAAAAGGAAAATGGCATCCCTATAAAGTACAATTGGTTCAGGAACTGAACGAAGACGTTCCAGATCGCAGAATGGAGTTCTGTGATACAATGTTAAATAGATTTGACACAATTCTAATTTCTTTAATCAAATCATTTTTTCTGATGAGGCTACTTTCCATTTAAATGGTACGGTCAATAAAAAAAAATGCAGGTACTGGTCATATGAAAATCCTCATTGGATGGTGGAGGCAGTATCCCCAAACGATCAATGTGTGGTGGGTAGGAATTATTAATAATACCATTATTGGACCTTATTTTTGGAATAGAACCATGACATGTGCAGAATACTGGACATTTTTAGAATTAGAGTTAATTCCAGAATTAGCTAGACTTTTTCCTGATGACATAATAATAATAATAATAAAGTTTATTTATCGAATGTACATATAGATAAAGTTTAGGTACATTTAGAAATATAAATAAACAAGAGCATCACAGAAGCAATAACATAAGTATCGCTTGTGCGTGATATAGCTAGGTGATCTGAATACTAATTCTAATTCCTCATATCGTGAATAGATCAATTTGGATTCAGCAAGATCGAGCACTTCCTCATTATCTTCGAGGCGTTCGTGAGTTTCTCGGCATTACATTTCCAAATCGTTGGATTGGAAGAAGAGGAGCTATCGAATGGCTAGCAAGATCTCCGGATTTGACACCTATAGATTATTTTTTGTGGGGTTATTTAAAAAGCAAAGTGTAACTGAATAGGCCACAGACTATCCAAGGACTGAAAGACAGAATTACAGAGGAGATAGCACTAATTTCTCCGGAAACGATTAGAAAAGTCTTGGATGAATTTTCATTTAGAATGGATTTCTGTTTCCAAAGACAAAGAGGTCATATTGAACTTCTCCGTTATTTTATTGTTTAGGTATAGTTTTCTGTTTATACTGCAATATTAATTACAAAATAAAAATGTTTTTCCTAATTTCTTAAAATTAATGGTCAATATTGGCCATTAACAGTTTGTATGCTGCATCGGCAATAAAAAACTGTAACAGAAAATTGTAAAATATACGGGTTGTCCCATTTAAAAATAAACATATTGTTCGTATATATCAGAAACTGTAAATTTGGCAACGTCGAAAACATACAATTTAAAATCGCTGGTCCATCTAATATACATAACCAAAATGTTCCTATTGTATCTTACGGGGTCAAAGATATCTTCATGTTTCCATACTTTACGTGCGCACTCTATATAGTTGCACTGATATAGCTGCAAATTGGATTTGTGTCTGGTGTCATACTAATGCTTCATTTCCGAATTTCAGTACAAATCTGTATTTTCACTTACAAATGTAAAAGCTTCATTAACTATTGATAAATAAATTTTTGCAACTTTCCATTTGTTTTATTTCAAATATACTGCGTGTGCACCGTTTTTGTAAGACTATAATGCTTTGTATATCACACGAGTTTCCCCAAAAGATGATGCCATATTTTATTCTGGATTGATTATAGGCATGGTATGATGAAAGTGCTGCATCCTTGTTTATAGTTTCAGCAATTAAATATTTGCAATTTTCAAACGTTTTCGGTAAAACGACCATTTGTCAGAACGTTTACAGAGTAACTGTAGAAAATGAACTAATTTTGTGAAACATATATATATATATATATATATATATATATATATATATATATATATATATATATAAATTTATCATTTTTACAATTCCTTTGTAAAAATTCTGACATAATTTCACCTGAAGTTAGTTGTTTGACCGAAAACGTTACGGAAATGCAAATAAAAAGTTTTTTTTGTGCACTATAGCCTGAAGGCCGATTCGCCAATGACAATAAATATGTTTTAATTTACAAATCTATATTGACAAAAATCATACAAGTGCATACAACCTCCTTCTGTATCAAAATCCAGTTTGTTGACATTCGAAAGAATGCAAACAGGGGAAAAATTCAGCAATGCAAAATTTGTTTAAAATCGTTCAGTTTTATGGAAGAAAAACTCCTAACAATTAACATTAAAAAAAAATGTTTGTACCTTTTTCTTCATATTCCAGACACCTACCTGAATACACAGAATTGAGCATAAAAAGAATTCCAATGAGCGCCTTACGGTGAAATCTACTAAAAACATAAAATTTCTAGGCATCTACATTGATAACCACCTCAGATGGAGAAAACACATTTAATTTTTTATTCAAAAACATACCAATGCATTACAGATTTAAATTTCTAACAAACATTTTACCTGCGAAATTATTGAAAACACTACTTTGAGTTAGAGGAAAGTCATTGACTAATGATCTGGCTACTGTGAATGTTCCTAGTCTGGAATGGCATAGGCTTCCACCCATTTACTGAAATAGTCCATGGCAACGAGGATGTATTTGTTGCCATCACAGGTAAGGGTCCAGCTACATTTATGGCAATCCGTTCGAATGGTACGCCTAAGTTGTATTTCTTCATCTCAACCCTGGACCTTGTCTTGGGACCTTTGGTGGCACCGCATTCTGGACATCTTCTGCACTAGCTTTCCACATCGTCTCGACATTGAACTCAGTAAAACATCTGCCTGGTCTTATTGACTACCAGATGTCCTCCTGATTTTCCTTCAAGACTTCACCTATCCTCTTCCTGTGAAAAACCAATTGAGAAATTAAGACCTCCCATCAGCTGATTCCCATACCCTTTAAGTAATCCATTTTCCACACCCAGGGAATCCCTTTTGCCCACACTGCCTTGAAGATGGTATATCTGTCCGAAATATCTTCCCAGGAGGGTCTGCCGGTTCCGTCCAAAGAGAGTAAACATCTGAGTAGGACGAACTAATAAGCTCTAGCCAATCAGAATCTTGTAGCATCAACCCATCATAGGGACTTACATGGACATGAGTACAGGTGGCCCACATAACATACAGAGTGGTCCAATAATACATTCAAGAGCCTGTAACTCTCAAATACCAGAGTGCTGAGTGCACCAGTCCGCCACTGTCCAGAGAGAATGGTTGCCATGACATGTCCATATACTCACAAATAGTCTTTCATATCTTTCTATTAGTGTCACCATTGTCTTATGGGAAATAGACTCTCCTACTCAAATAACGTTTACTCTCTTTGGGTTCCGTCCTCTTTCCAACCCTGATGAAAACGTGCGTTTAGTGTTACCTCACGACCGCATTTTTGTGTGTGTTTGTTAGTCTTTGGATGCAAACAAACCGTAACTCGTATTTTGTTAACACAGCACTTTATCCAAACCAGGGTTCTTATTATTAGGACCTAATAATAAGAACCCTGGTGTATTCCAAACTTTAGGCAATCCATACCACGTGACCCAATATGGCGGTTGTTGGCACACAAACTGATAATCGCCATATGAACATCATTGTCAGTATATACCTTTGGCTTGTAAAAGTGTATTTTTGGTTATTTTCGGAGCTTTTGTGTTGTTAATTAATAATACTCAGATGGACAGTGATTACCTGAAGACACTATTGTTGAAAAGCAGAGGCTTTGGTGAACGGTATGCTTGAAAATACAACCTTATCTTCTGTTTACATTTTTATCAATGTATTTGTTACAGGTATAAAATGAAGTTGAGGATTGATCAATGATTTAGATCCTTTTTACAGTGAATATTTCTGAACTGAATAGTTCAATTGTTGGTGCTCCTCAGCTGTTACGAATATGGATATTATTTCGTATTTACTTTTTACTCAGCTTTCCCAAATGCAGATGAAGCCCTATACAAGTTTAGAACATACTTTGAATCTGGCTTCGTTGTGAAGGTGAAAACAAAAATTCAGAATCATTCATATATTTTAGTTAGTCTAGTATGTTTTTTCCTAGGCAGCAGGTTTTTGGAACGTAGTTCCTTATCGCGCGTTGCGAAAGAGGGCTAGACGGAATAAATTAAGACCAAAAGTTGTAACGAGACTTTTCGTTATAGTTGTAAGCCGTGCATCGTGCGCTTGTTTCTCTGTCTGTCTCTCTCTCTCTCTCTCTCTCATAGAAAGCAAGCCAGTTATTTTCGTTTCGTCTTTCTATTTCGCTTGAACAGTGTGGTGTCGCGACGATTATTTTTGTTGAGTGTATACAGGTTTTTTGTACATAATAAATAATAAAAATAATAACAATAATGAATCCTGACAGTGTTTCTGCACAAGTTCCGGATATTGCATTGAACAGTGTGGTGTCGCGACGATTATTTTTGTTGAGTGTATACAGGTTTTTTGTACATAATAAATAATAAAAAAATAATAACAATAATGAATCCTGACAGTGTTTCTGCACAAGTTCCGGATATTGCATTGAACAGTGTGGTGTCGCGACGATTATTTAATCATTTTTTCTAGACAATAAAAATGCCTATGTATTTTTAGCAAGTACGCATTATAACCTCTCTTTACTATTGTGCTAACCAAGTCATACGCGTTATAATCTCTCCATTATTGTGTGTTTAGCAAGTGTACGCGTCATAACTTTAATAAATTTAAAAGCAAATAAATATTTTAATATTACAATATCAATGCGTATGTACTAAAATTGAGCCTACTGATTAAGTTTATATTACATTATATTTGTTAATAATAAAAAAATATTATTATAACTTAAAAAAAAATATTACAATTCCTTCATTAATTATTCGAAAGGAACTACGTTCCATCCGGGTGTCCCTTGACACCTCTCAACTTTTTTTCTAATGGGTACATGTACAGTTGCAAATCTTGAGTCATCGAAGTGAATTATTATAAATTAGGAATAATAATACATAAGAAGCAATTTATAACTTCTGATCTGATCTATTATGTTTATTGTCACATTTGTTTATTATAAGAGACATTGATTTGATATTTAAGAATATTACTTCTCAACTTTCATAATACTTCTTTCTACTCAACATAACTTTTTCATTCACAAAAGGCAAATTTAAAACCTTCAGATGTTTGGTACATAATTGAAAAGGATGAAAGCATTTGTACTGCTCAATGTACTTGTATGGCCGGAAACAGTGAAGTAGGTGGTCATATTGGTGCTATATCAGAGGCAATGTCACGCACAGATTTGGAAGCTGTGTGGCCAATGCCATCCAGTCAAAAAATTTATTGGACGACTTGCCTCTTGCCCAGTTTGGAAAAAATAAAATGTTACGAATGAAGATATATAAATAAATGTTTTTTATTTGTTATTTTACTATTCATTATTATTATTTAATACCAATTATAAAAAATGTTTGTTTATTTGTTATTTTACTGATTCAGTTT
>JAFIRS010005923.1:0-46470 GCA_018342105.1 Gonioctena quinquepunctata | reverse complement strand
CACATTCATCAATACTCGCAGTTCACTCCTACCTCTCACAGGATGAATGCCCTCCTCGCTTGGAGAGTACAAGGATTCATGAAGGTCATGACTACACAGAATATGTATGCCTACACCACAACTTTAGTCAAGGTCAAACAAACATCGAGATCAAATCTTAAGGTTGCCGAAACAATCCCAACATCAAAACTCAAGGTCAAATCTCAAAGTCAAAACTTAATGTTATGAATCTCAAGGTCAAACTCAAGGTCAAAACTGAAGTCGAATCTCAAAGTCGACGAAACCCCATGTCAAAACTCAATGACAAATCTCAAAGTCAAATCTCAAGGTCAAACACACACACATTGCACACCTGCAACCATTCAAGGTCACACGTGACGTCATAGTGGTGGGGGGAGAGCCAGAACCGGCTTAAATCTCCTACTCGTAAGGCTTCTTCCCCGTAGATGTGGAAAAATCCCATCTTTTTTGTGATATTCTTGTAGTGTAGTTATTAAGGCCATAAAATGAAGGTTCACTGAGTAACCGATATAAACGTGTTTTGATTCAGCAAATTTAAAGTAACTTATAAAAATGTAGAAGAGAAATCAATTTCAAATTTACAACAAATAATGGCGGTTAACAACTGAACTCTTGTTTTGACAACTGTCTTTTTACAGAACATATATTTCATGAAACAGAATTCAAAAGTACCAACCTGACATTTCAAAACTGAGAAATACCCTATTCCAATAGTAGTGTACCATTTCGAGAAATTATTCCTAAATTGTTGCAATGAATAAAAAAATCTTTCACAGCAAAGTGTCAAGAAATTTTAGGGATCTTTCCCTTCAACTTCTCAATGATGAACGATACAAACTTCACTACATATTGTTCCATTTATTGAAATGAACTTGAGAGCGGATGAAATTGGGTAATTGATTTCGGCGTATATCGTGGGTTATATTGTAATGAGTAACTTAGAGCATTTTTCTAAAGATTTTTCCCAAATTTTCAATTTCAATTTCATCATGAAATTACATTATAGAACCCTATGACCCACGGCAGTTGAAATTCACCCTTAATAGTGTTATGTAATGTAATGTTATCCATGTTAGCCAAATAATGCAGGTGCAGAGATAGAACTAGACTTGTACAGAGTTGGCCAAATTGGACACTTTTAAAGGGAAAGTCCTATTTTCAAACTAGATAAATGGAAACTGATAGCTGTGTCTGAAGGTCTATTTTTATGAGAACTCAATGGTGAAAACCGCATATCGATATATATCATCGTTTCTGAGTTACATCATGTTTTTCGAACATGTGCATTTTAGAAAAGTTGCTGTAACTTTTTTCCTGTCGAAAAATTTGTTTTTCTATGAAAATATTTCCATAGCATTTTTTTACGTAGAATTCAATGGTTCTAGTAATTTATTTTTTCAAATAATATATCAATAGCAATTATTGGAAAAATAATTTTTTAAATGAGACAACCATTCCTGCATATTTCAATTGAACTTGAAATTACCATTCCAGAAATGTAGCATACTTGATGTTTTGCTAGAGTCACCTTTGAAATGCAGAGCTTTCAGGTTTTTTCATGTAGTCTTTGAAATGCACACTTTGAACAAGTAGGCTTTGGACGACGCGGCGATAAAGCAGAATGCAAATGTTTACTAGTAGCTGTCAAATCTTGATGTAAGCAGTGAAGACGCTCCTCAATAGGCGTTTTCATTTAGATGATTTTTTAAGGCGCATGCGCTCGTTTTGAGACCCAAAGTCTGACTGGCTATTGGGAAAGTGAATAGCCATTGGTGAGTTTAGAAATAACAATTTGAGATTAGCTTAGTTCAAAATTAGCGGTATTTTCACATTATGTCAACAGTCAACTCCATGACAAATACACCTGCATACATTAGCGTTCGTAAATGTCTTTGTAGTTTAAGTACTTATTACCTATTTTATACCGCCAAAAACCTTTCATTCGTAGATAAAATAATGTACACGAATATTTTCTAATGGTGAGTTTTCTTCTCCATTAAATTCAAGTCATCTATCCATAGGAAAACTCGGAAATATGTTATTTCCTTTGAAAAAAAAAATTCGCCGACAATGCCGTTGGGTCTGACAGGCAAACAAAGTGAGTCATTTGTCATCTGAATGAAAAAGCCTATTCGTGGTTTTCGTTCATTTTTCAAACACATTTGCAATGAAGAATGAAAATTATGAAAAATGGGATATGATAGTCTGTTTTATACAAACCGGGGAAAATGCAGAGGCAGCAAGCAATTTGTACAACGGGAGGTATCCAGAGAGAAGACCAGATTGCAACACAACCTAATTGATGGTGGTCAATTTGAAAAAAAGGCCAAAATTATATGCATCAAATAGGGATAGGGAGCTGGAAGAAATAGTCGTTTTAGGAGCTGTTGCAAATAATCCCAAAACGTCAATGCGAAATTTAAAAATATCAACAGGCCTACCAAGAATTAACTTCAGGCGGATTTTGAAAAAGCACAAATTCAAGCCATACAGGAACAAAAGAGCTCATAAACTCAGACCAGGAGATTTTGAACGCCGCATGGATTTTTGCCAGTGGCTTCTGAAAAATTGTGACCAACGCTTGATTTTTCGTTAAATTGTATTTGGTCAGACGAAGCTTATGTGAGCAGTGCCGGAATTTTCAACCTATACGTGGGCAAAACAAAATGCTCATTCTATTGTGGAGCAGAGAAGTCGAAGAAGATTCAGATTTAGTGTATGGGCAGGTGTTTTTAGGGGTAGGATTATCGGCCCGTTCATTTATAATGGCAGTTTCACATCTTAGAGGTATTTAGAAATTTTGAGGCAACAATTTGAACCACTTGTTGATGAATTGCCGCTAATGGAGCTCAGGAAAATATATTATATTTTGAGCAAGACGGGGCTTCGCCTCACAACACTGCAATTGTCAACAATTTTTTGGCTGCAAATTTTAGTAATAATTGGATAGCCAACCAAGGACCCAACCGTTGGCCGGCCAGGTCGTCGGACCTAATGCCTATGGACCTTCACCTCTGGACTTTCACCTCTGGGGAAGGTTAAAAAATATTTTCTTCAAACTGCCGTCCAACTCTAGACAGTGATGCAAAGTTTTGCTTCTCTCACTCCCATTGAAATAATTAATTTGGCAACAAATGTTCAAAAAAGGTACCACTTGTGTGTAGGAAAAGCTGGTAGACATTTGGAACATCTTCTCTGAAGAAATATTTTGTTCTTGTATGTTCTTTATTATTATTATTGTTAGAGTTTCATTAATCAGTAGTAAATATAGTATAAATTGTTATCAATTTTATTGAAACTATGAGTTTTGATTACTGCTATGAACAGCTTTCTCAACATTTGATAGCTACTAGTGAACACTTGCTTTCTATTTTATCGCCGCGTCGTCCAAAGCCTACTTGTTCAAAGTGTGCGTTCCAAAGTCAACATGAGAAAACCTGAGAGCTCTGCATTCCAAAGGTGACTCTAGTAAAACATCAAATGTGCTACATTTTTGGAATGGTCATTTTAAGCTCTATTGGAATATGCAAGAATATACAAGTTGATTTTCTCATTAATAACTATTGATATATGATTTCAAAAAATTAAATACTTACACCATTGAATTCTACGTGAAAAAGTGCTTCAGAAATGTTTTCATAGAAACAAATAATATTTGACAGGAAAAAAGTTGCAGCAGTCTGAATTATCAATTTCAAATTCAACTTCCATTATATTTATATTTGCAGCAGTTATAGTTACGATCACAAAGAAGCTAGGCAATATTATTGATTGGTGGTCACTAATTAACAACTCCCAATTGTTTTTACTTGCCATACTCTCGATTATCCGATATAATATTGATCGAGAAATCTTCAAATCCTCCAAAAACATTTTTTTTGTTTATTTATCAATTTCAAAAAAAAAATTACTGGAAATACAGAATATTGAAAATTATTACGAATTTCTTTGTTAGCTCAAATGTCTGGAGCATTTGCCTCTTAATCCGGAGATCGTAGGTTCGAGTCCTACAGAAGTTAACTGAAAATGTGTTTTTTATCAGTGAGAGTTGTACAAAATATATTTTATGGTACATTCGTAACAAGACAATTTTACAATATATAACTATAATGAAATTACCTTCAATGATGGAAGAACCGGTATCAATGAAATCTGCACTTTTATATGGGTGTAGCTCAAATTATTTGATGTGCAATCATTAGCATTCACCCAAATGGTTTCCATATTTCGAATTTCATCAAAGAGCAACTAGTGGGTAATTGATATGTAGTTCATTTGACCGTATCAGTTCCAATCACACGTTATGAACATGTTTCCAGATAGTTAGTCTCACAGCATAACAGCACGATTTGATACCTATGACGTTGTACGATCATCGCTTCTTGGTGATAATGAACACTACGGAACAATTTCTGTAGAGCATTTCTCATTAATGCATCTCGAAAGACTTCGGGAATAGTTCACTATCCGAGAATTTCACGTCCACAGGAGTAATTCACACAGTGAATATTAAATTCATTCAATACCTTAGAATTATTGTTTGAATTGATTACTTCTGATTTCAATCTTTTTATTCTCTATGTTCCCCTACTTCGTCCGTTAATCATTTCTTGTGTGTGATTTATATATATATATATATATATATATATATATATATATATATATATATATATATATATATATATATATATAATTTTTTTGATAGATGCGGCCAATACTTGATGAAAATCCATATTCAAAGTAAACTTAAAACACTTCACAATTTTAACAAAAAATTATCTCCATAGCAAAAAGCGTATCGTGGGTTTTGTAAACCAATTTTTTGTGAAAATCGTAGTGAAGTGTTGTTACCCGACTATGGTGAAGCAAAAAGGAGGGTTATGATTTTGACTGTTAGGTATGTATGTATGTTCATCTGTTCCCTCATAACTTCTTACTACTTATGATAATTTGACGGATGAGGTATTGTTGAAAGTGTCTTGATCGTTTGCTGGTTATATGCTATGTGACGTCACGTCGGATAAATAAAATATGGTGCCCTCTACAGGACATAGTCATGATTTTTTTTTTTAATGATGCCGTGTTGGGTATCAGATGAAAGGACTCAATGAGCATATATATATATCATATATATATATATATATATATATATATATATATATATATATATATATATATATATATATGTGTGACCCATTTAAAATGGAACCACCTCTGTAGAATACGCATTTTTCAATCAATCTCAGAAAAAATATTTTTTAATATTGAGCATCACAAACTGTATTTCGACACAAATTTTCATAACTTTAGCTTAATTTCTAAGGCACTATATGGTTTTTTTCTTTGTCAAAAACGGCAAAAGTTTATTAGGCACTCTTTGTTTTTGAATTTTACT
Organism: Gonioctena quinquepunctata; assembly: GCA_018342105.1. Lineage (NCBI taxonomy): Eukaryota > Metazoa > Arthropoda > Insecta > Coleoptera > Chrysomelidae > Gonioctena > Gonioctena quinquepunctata. The sequence goes on along the minus strand of JAFIRS010005923.1, from coordinate 41,054 downwards.
ATCCCACTGGATTCGTAGTCGTTATAAATAAAAACCATCAAAGTTTCATAAAAAAGTATTGGTTAACAACGAAGTTACAACAACTTCAATTTTGGAAACAAAGTATTTGATTATAATTTTTATTTATATTACAGACACATTCAAAATCTGGCAACACTGCTGATTCAATGTAGAATACCAGTGAACTTGTAACTCCTGAAATTATGGTAATGTGAGCGATTTGTGGTGGAAGCGATTTTGTAATAAAAATCTGACTACACTGGATTTGTAGATTATATTCCCTTAAAATCATTTATTCAAGTGTAGGTTATAAGTGTATTCGAAAATAACAGAAAATTTTGAATTCATTTTTAAGTTATGCAGTAGTGGGTACATTCTTCCATAGCCGATAAAAATAAAATGAACAGAAACAAGTTTTAAAGTATCAAAATTATTTATTGAATAATAAAACAGAAAGCACGCCAAAAATGGTTCCCTTCAAATTCTGCAAAACTCAACTAAAACAAGCTTTTAGAGAAGATATCAATAATTTTAGGAAAGCCGAACAAATACATTAGGTGAAGGTATCATCAATATAAATCAATATTAGGCTGTGATTTTGACAGCTAATCATAAATAAAATAATAGTTGTTAGTTACGTGCATTCAATAATGGCTCTGCAATTATCATTAGAAGAAAGAATTGAAATTGCAAGAACTTTTGGGGACAATTATAACATTGAAAGAGAAGTAGCTAGGATATTCAATCATAGACATCCAAATCGACTTCTCATTGACAGAAGCACCTTTAGCAAAATTAACAAACCATTCAAAGAAACTGGTGCAGTAACCAAACAAGGCGAGTACCTGAATACAAGAAATTTTTTGAAACACATAATGCTTAGTGATGAAGCTTCTTTCAGTACCAATGGTGTAGTAGCATCGCAAAATGCTCGGTATCTGAAAATCCGCACTGGGTCATAAATTGTAATAGTCAATATTCCCAAAAAGTTAACGTTTGGTGTGGTATAGTAAAGGATATAATAATAGGTACCATATTTTTTTGAAGGAAACGTGAACGGGCAATTTTTTTTGGAATTTTTAAATAACCAATTATCGGACGAAATAAAAAAAATTCCACGGAACGAGTAAATTTACATTTTAAATACGTCTATAATCTAAATAAAAATTATAATCAAATACTTTGTTTCCAAAATCGAGGTTGTTGTAACTTCATTGTTAGCCAATATTTTTCCATGAAATTCTGATTGTTTTTATTTATAATGACTACGAATCCAGTGGTGTAGTCAAATTCGAAAACAAAAATTGCCCAATAAACTTTTGCCGTTTTTGACAAAGAAAAAAACCATAGAGTGCCTTGGAAATAAAACTGAAGTTATGAAAATTTGTGTCAAGAAACAGTTTTTGATGCTCAATATTATAAAAGTTTTTTTTTGAGATTGATTGAAAAATGCATATTCTACAAGGGTGGTTCCATTTTAAATGGGTCACACTCTATATATATATATATATATATAAATATATATATATATATATATATATATAAAGTGTCCGTCATAAAGTTGGCTACATATGGGAAAAAAAATTGTTATTGAAATTTCTGAAAAACTCTTATAGCGGTTCGTTTTTGGATGTCTGATAACTGAAAAATCTGTTGCGACTTATATCACGTGACCTGAGATTTGGCGGGAATTTAAAAAAAAGTTGTCAGTGGTACCGAAAAATGGGTCAAATTGACAAGATATCAAAAAATTTATCGAGAAAATGTGTTTGGAATCCAACGAGGATTCCATGTGCCAATTTTGAACCGGATTGAAAAAAAATAAAAATACCATTTTATTCATCTACCCTCACCAAGAAACATTATACATTCTTGTTCCATTTAGAAACAGCTTTAATAACCTAAATCACATAAGTTTTGGTCAAAACTAATCAAATATTTGTGGAAAAGACATTTTGCGGGAGATTAATTATGAAAAGACTATTTAGTCTTGTCACGAAGTGTAGTCATGCCCTGTATATTTATGCACATGATATTATTCAATACTCCCAACCAGTATAAAGATCCCAAACCAACTAATATTTGTAATTGAAACTGAATAATACATTATTTATCCCAATTGAATTTAGTATTGTTTAGGTGGATGTGAAAAAATAAAAATAAAACTCAATAAACAAACAATGTTCAAATTTTCAATATTCTACATACATAGATTTGTTCTGGAAAACATTTCGCGGCCAACATTTTTCAACATAGTGCTGTGGATCAGTGCTGCACAATTCCTTATACATACTAAATGTTCTACATTTCTAAATGGGCGTTGTTTATAAACATTGCTCTTCAGGTAACCAATATTGAACCAAGCAAGAATAAATGATGTATTATTAAGTTTTAATTACAAATATTAGTTGGTTTCAATTCAATTCACGGGTTGTGAATATTTTATAAGCTCATGTGCATCAATATAAAGGGCATGACTACACCAAGTGACAAGACTAAATTGTGTTTTCATCATTAATCTCCCGCAAAACGTCTATTCCTCGAATATTTGATTAGTTTTGATCCAAACTCATATGATTTAGGTTATTAGAGCTGTTTTCAGATGAAACAAGAAGGTATTATGTTTCTTAGTGAGGATAGAGGAATAGAATGGTATTTTTGATTTTTTGTCAATTTGGTTCAAAATAGGTACATATGGTCTTCGTTGGATTCCAAACACATTTTCTCTAAAATTTTTTTCGATATGTTGTAAATTTGACCCATATTTTGGCACCACAGACAACTTTTTTTGAAATTCCCGCCAAATCTGAGGTCACGTCATATAAGTCGCAACGGATTTTTTACTTGTCAGACATACAGAAACGAACCGTCAAAAAAAAATCCTGAGATTTTTTTTTTTTTTTGGCATGTGCCAAAAATCTACCGGTCTTCACGAAATTTTCACTGGCGCTCCAGAAGACGATAAAAACAGTATTGCAATTGAAAATTTTGCGCGGAAAAGATAATATTAGGAGATATGGGCCTCCGACGGTCCATGAAGAGAGGTTATAGGATATCACTTTTGGAAATTGTGAACTGATATAAAGAATTTATATTTACACTAAAATAATAACTGCACACTCGTTCAATATTTGAGTAATATCAACCTAATTTTCGATGAAATAATGAAAAAACTGTGATTACTTTTTATATAATTTTACAGAAAAATGTCAAATATCAAACGTTGGTGATTGTGTCAAAGATTAGAGGTTAGAACATTGTGTTATGTTAATCCGAATCTCGTGGATCTTGAAGTTCATTGATATGCGACGTTGCCAATGTCTCCAAGGGGAAAAGAAAGAACTGAAATTCAATGTGTAATACATATTGAGCATATAACTATTACAGCATGAAAATACGATCTGATAGTTCTGATGGATATATGTATCAATAGAAGTTTAAAATGCGAAGGATATATCACCACGCTTCTTGGGAGTGATTATAGCTTTTGAAAATTAAGCATAAAGTTGAAGTGCCGCATTTAGAAAGTTACCAAACATATTGAAATGGGGAAAGCATTTGGATTGGATGTTTCCTTGTATGCCTGGCCGAGACACGCCGAAGGCATTCGAGGAAACATCCAATCAATTTCTTACGTAAAAAGAAGGAACACCACCTAACCTAACTTGGCTAACCTTGTTACCCGAGTTGAATGCAAGCTAATCAAGCTTACAAGGCGACGCTTCGCTCCGCTCGCGAACATTTCGATCCAACCAATTCCTCACGCAAAAAGAAGGAACATAGCCTTACCTTACTTGGCTAACCTTGCTATCGAAGTTGAATGCAAGCTAATTAGCCTTATTAAGCGAAGCTTCGCTTCGCTCGCAAAAATTTCGATGCAACCAATTTCTTACGTGAAAGGAAGGAACACAACCTAACCTAACTTGACTAACTCTTTGTTATCCATCGAAAACATGCTAATCAACCTCACAAAGTGACGCCTCGCTCCAACCAAATGGTTACTTAGGAATGAAGAACGCAACCTAACCTAACACATATGTTATGTTATTAAATATTCAGTCAGCCAGAAACAAAGTTAACGAATTATCTGTTTTCCTAGAGGATTTAAATCGTCCAGATCTGATTTTATTGACTGAACATTGGCTTGCTCATAATGAACCTTTTTACTTACCTCATTATACAGAAATGTCAAGACACAGCAGAATTAAGAGCACCCATGGAAGAACCATGATTCTTCAGAATAACTCACTGAATGTGAAATTCGTTAACGTGGAAAAATTCAACGATTATTTGGAAGAAAAATCATTTGAATTTTGCTTGTTACATTCACAAATAATGAACATGTATGTAATATGTGTTTATAGAACACCCACATCTGATGTAAATATTTTCATACAAAAGTTAGAACAGCTTCTGAATGAACTTCCTTTAAATGCATCTATTCTGGTAGCAGGAGATTTTAATATTAATTTCGCTGACAAGAAATCTCTAGCCACCCAGTCTCTAAATGATCTTTTAAACTCATTTAACTTGACTATGCATATAGAGTCCCCTACACGAATCTCTCAGTATTCTGCCACAACGATAGATTATATATGTACGAATTTGGACAAACAATATATTACTTGTGATATCACTTCAGCTGGTATGTCCGACCATGAAGCTATATTATGCTGCTGTAAAGTGAATTTTATAGTGAACCGCAATAAATTCAGATTTGGTAGATTATACAGTAAAAAAAACTATAAAAGATTTTATAATACATGCCTGAATACCAATTGGGATATTGTGAACAATGACCAGGATTCATTCTCAAATTTTTACAATCATTTGGTGACTATTTTCAATAGTTCATTTTCGATTCAAAAGATAAAAATCAAGCACAGAAAACAGTGGATTACTCGAGGCATAAAAATTTCAGCAAATAATATGCGATCGCTGCATTATATTCGGAAGTTTAATGATGATATTTTTTTTCATCGGTACTTCAGTAGATACCGCAGTATTTATAGGCAGGTTGTCAGACAAGCAAAAGAAAGTTACTATAAAAATAGATTCTAGCAAGCTGAAAACAAATCGAAAGAGACTTGGCAAGTAATTAATGACCTAAGAGGTAAATCTAATAAAGTACATGAAGTTTCACTGTCACCAAACGTTCTCAACGAATATTACTGCTCTGTTGCAGAAAAATTGACTGAAAAATTGACTACTCATAACGACCCTATGGAACAATTCAAAAACCCCTTTATTTCTGAAACTTGCATTCTTTATTACACTGATATTTATGAGCTGAAACAGGTGATTGTTTCCATTGGAAAAAAGTCGTCATCTGGTTACGACGACATTACAGCAAACATTTTGAAAAATCTCCCAGATGACACATTACAACTATTAACCAATATTATTAATGAATCATTTCAATCAGGAATGTTTCCTGAATTTCCTGAAGGTATCATTGGTAATACCGCTACATAAAGTTGGAAATCAGGACGACCCCTCGCATTATCGGCCTATTTCCCTAATTCCCACATTAGGAAAGCTTATAGAAAAACTAGTCAAGATAAGGATAACTGCATTTCTGACGAAACATAAAATCGTTAATAAAGAACAGTTTGGCTTTCAAAGTGGCAAAGGCACTAATGATGCAATTTTCTCACTCATGGAAAAAGTTTATACTGGAATCAATAGTGGCGAGGTTGCTGCTGCAGTATTTTGCGATTTTTCGAAGGCTTTCGACTGTGTGGATCACGAAATACTGTTGCGGAAGCTTCCTTTCTACGGCTTCAGAGGAGTGATACTGAGCTGGTTCAGCTCATATTTGTCAGGTCGTAGTCAGATGGTGAAAACAAACCATCGCTCAGAAATTGGGAAAATACATAATGGTGTGTCTCAAGGTTCAATACTAGGGCCAACATTGTTCCTCATCTACGTCAACGATTTGACAAGTATAAATATCGCAGGAAAATTCACACTATTTGCAGATGATACTACCATTTTTTGGCAATCAGACAATGCAAATGATTTAACTAAAATCATATCCATTGATATGAAGACAGTAAAGAATTGGTGTGATTCAAATCGTCTTTCTCTAAATATTTCGAAAACTAATATAGTAACTTCCAGATGTGAACTTGACAATATACCCATGGGAAATGACATAATTGAGAACAAAAGTAGCTTAAAATTTTTAGGAGTACATATCGATAGAAAACTAAAATTTGAAGACCATGTTTATGCCTTGTGTAACAAAGTGTCTTCTGGTTGTTATGCAGTCAGAGTAGTCGCAAATGAACTTGGTTTAACAGAAGCTAAGACTGTTTATTTTTCTCTGGTGGAATCTCACCTGAGATATGGAATTTCATTTTGGGGCGTATGTAGTGGTTATCTACTACAAAATATTTTAATTTTGCAAAAACGAGCCGTAAGATATATGTGCAAATCAAAACGTAGAGACTCTTGTAGATTACTCTTTACCACTCATGGAATTCTAACAGTGATTTCTATCTTTATAATGGAAACAGTGTGTTTAATTAAAAAATATTTGAACAAATTTCAATCCTTACCAACCCATTATGTGACAAGGCAATCCAACAACATTAAGTTGCCAATACCAATGACATCAGTCATAAAGGATTCCATTATCTATAATGGTTGTAAAATGTTCAACCATTTGCCAAAGAATGTAACAGAAATAAAATCTTTACAATGCTTCAGGAAGGCTGTGAAATGTTTTTTAAGTGATAGACCATACTATAATATACAAGAATTTTATAATGATAATTTCTAAATAACGAATCAATACTGTGATTTTAAATAATATTTGGGGTATATTTCATTGTGACTTATATATTTTATTTATTTTTATATTTATATGAATTTATGTTATGGGTTAAGACAAACTTGTTTATTTTTTACTAGTATTTTGTACGACTTATATGTTTTTATATATACAAACTGACTTCATGTATTGAGTGAAAATTGATTGTTTTAAATGCATTTCATTTTTACATATAAAGTGCCTTATAGATTGAGATTAAGTGAAACTTTGTCCACAAGATTACTCTTATGACAATAAAGTATATTCTCTCTCTCTCTCATATAATCCTCATCTTCAGGTATCAAACTCCAAGTACTCAATTTAATAAGCAATTCTTGCTTATTGTCGCAAGGTTAATATAATCGTACCACATTCATTGTCGATTCGGCAAATGACTGTTAATGATTAGTTTTTGTTTTGAAACCTCAGTTATTTGTTGGGTATTTAGAGATACATATGAGAAAATTTAATGTACATTTTATTGTCTACATCAAGAATATTTTTCGAAAAATAGACGAACGAATTTGCAAATATGCTGCTAACGAACAGAAGGACAAGTTGTTACCCATCTACACATTTTATTATTACCACTTTTTTTTAACTTTGAAAGGCCATAATTCCCAAATTATATTTATCGCGCTTAGATTGCGATTGCTGAAGTGTTTTCATCGAGTTTTGAAGCACCTGTGATAGTTTTGTGATTATTTCGTGAAAATTCCGCGAAAATCCGGATTGGCCAAATTCACTTGAATAGCTGGCAACGTGACATGTCCATGAAACGCCAAGATCAATGCACAATGCAACCATCAATATTTGATTTTTGACATTTTATGTGAAAAATTTAATGAAACGTAATCGGAGTTTTTTCATCATTTTATTGAACGTAAGTGATTTTAATATTACTTAAACGTTAAATAAGTGTTCAGTTATTATTTCAGCGTAAAAAAAATATTTATATTAGTTTGCACTTTCCAAATGTGATATTCCATAACCTCTCTTTATGGACCTTCGGGGGCCCATTATCTTTTCCGCGCTGAATTTTCGATTGCTATACTGTTTTTATCGTCTTCTGAAGCTCCTGTGAAAATTTTGTGAAGATACTGGGTGATCTCATTTTCTTGACCTATACCATGAAATTCACTCGAAATTCCTGGATTCTACAAGTTCAGTGCTTTTTCAACAAACAAGAATAGTCTATTTGATTCTGAAGCATGGAATTGTTCTCATTATCATGCCACACCATTACACCCAATTTCTCAAATCGACCGGTATCATCTTGTCCCCAACAAATCCTATCAAGCGACACTGATTGCGAATGCTTCATCCATACAATATCTGGAAGTCCCTGCATCTCTCTCACCCCTTGTTTAGTGGGTCATTACGATACCGTCCTGTTTCCACCTTAGCAAGCCCGCGTTTTTTTCTAAGGAAGACAAATGGACCGTTGAAATCTACGACTCGGTCTAATTTCACGGGTTTCGGGGCCCAAAATCCCATTAAAAGAACTAATTTGGGTTGAACGTTATGGAGTTGTACGCATTCGACTTTAATTCATAATTTATGTCACGGCGTGTTTATTATTTATTATTCTTTGTGGTTTCTGCAGAAGTTCGGGAAGTGATCAAGTCGTTCAACCCTGTGAACAGTGCCATGGTAGAATATAAGAGATATTCAGTAAATAGGCACAAAATTTTACCAAAATCTAACAAAAACTTCAAAACAACTGAAATTCTGGATTCGGGTAGTTTAATGTATGAAGTATCCAACGAGCAATTAGGTATATACCATTAGAAAAGGAAGGATGAAAAAAAAAGGATTTTTCACTGAATAATTTTTTTTAATTACAAAGCTTGGTTAAGCTGAGCGCTATTTGCCATCATCAGAGCTTCAATTGTCAAATTGGGGTGAGATTCCATCTCACAAGAGACACAAAAACATGGTGGACATAATGGACATTACAACATAAAATGAAATAAAAGTAAAAACGTGTCCTGCCTTTCGACAACAAACTGGGTTTACCCAAACCCAGTTTGCGATTTACTTAGGATTACATGCTCTACAAAAGTGCTTTTTGCGACGTAGCTGTGATTTTTGTAGAAACTTTAAATTTTTTTGGCGTTACTTCATAAATGACTGAATTTATGAAAAAAATGTAAATGGCAAACGTAGGAAATTTAATTTCCTACAGAAAAAGTCTCATGAACCGAATCGCTAAGATTTATATTTCTCGAGATATAAAGCGTTAACTTTGTCGTAATATGAAAAGTTTGATTCGATAATTCCCAAAAATTTCATATTACGACAAAGTTAACGCTTTATAACTCGATTCGGTTTATAAGACTTTTTTTGTAAAAATTAAATTTCCTACATTTATTGCCTAAATCCAGTTATTTATGATGTTACGTAAAAAAGATAAGAATTTCCTACAAAACTCTGATTCAGTGACCCGTACAATCTCACAATTGCAGATTACAGCTACGTCGAAATAGGCACTTTTTTAGAGCATCTTGAGTAAATCGCGCTCTAGAACGATATGATAGCATGAAATGCCGCTGAATTATAGCTATTTGAAAAAAAAAAACAAAGTTTACGTGAATTTTAAATGGAAAATCTTTCCACACTTTAAGGAATACTTAATGTTACTATATATATATATATATATATATATATATATATATATATTTATATATATATATACGGTGTGACCCATTTTTAATGGAAACACCACCCTAAAATTTGAAGTTGTAAGCAGATTTCAATAATTTTTGAAATGTCAAGTACTGAAAGGTCTACCTTGGGACAAAATTTAAAATGTTTATTCCAATTTTCAGGGCATACTACGATATTTTTTCTTAGTCGAAAATCGAGATTTTTTATTAGAAATTTTTTTATTGAACAAATCACTACGCCACTGGATTTAGAGTGCCTCTAAATAGATGTGACCAAAATTTCATGAAAAAATATTCATTAATAACAAAGTTATGACAACTCAAAAATTTGAAAACTCACATAGCTAACAGTCACAAAAAACACCCTATATCAACAGATATAGCCATGAGAATATTTTTTTTATGATTTCAACAATGAAGTGCCGCCAGATGAAAAAAAAAACTAAATGGCGTAAATTTTTTTAATGAAAATAACGGAATTACATTCAAGTTTTCACGCAAATTACCTAAAACTAAGACCTAATTGATTTTTCAATTTAAATCTTAGTTGCCATGGAAATGATATTACAGTTTGACACTTGTGAAAGATTTAAATGTACTATTGTCAACAATATTCACCTTACAATTCTTCGAATTATTTTGTGTCATGGCTGCAAGATTGAGCGTAAGAGAGAAAATTGAAATTGTACGCCTTTCGGGAGATGACGTTAGAAGTGCTCTAGAGAGGTTTGTAGAGTATTTAATGAGAGACATCCAGATCGTCCTCGTATTAGCTGCGGTACGGTAAATAAAATAAATTAAATATTCAATGAAACTGGTGCAGTATCAAAAATGATGTTGAAAAGTAATCCTGTACAAAGACGAAACAGGAATGACAGGAATGATCAAATCATTTCAGATTATTTCGGAAATAATCCCAATGCCAGTATAAGGAATGCCACCTTAGATTTGAATATTCCACGAGAAACTATTGGGAGATGTCTCAAGGCGAAGAATATTAAACCTTTCAAGCCAAAATTTTTACATACACTGCAAGAAGGCGACGAAGCAAGACGTCTGGAATATTGTTCATGGGCCCAAGGGGAATATTTAAACAATATAAATGGAGTAGTGTCATCACAGAATTGTCGCTATTGGGCAGCGAATAATACTAACTGGGTAATAAACTGTAAAAGCCAGTATTCCCAAAAAATCAACGTCTGGTGTGGGATATTGAACGAACGAGTTATTGGTCCTTTTTTTTTTGAGGAAAACGTCAATGCGCAGAGGTTTCTAGAATTTTTAAACACAGAGTTTTGGGATGCTATTCACGAGCTGCCAATCAATGAACGATCAAATTTAATTGACCTGTTAGATGGGTGTTCAGTTCATTATGCCAGAGCTGTGAGGCAATGGCTTAACGAACATTTTCCAAACCGATGGATAGGCCGTGGTAGTCCGTTTATAGAGTGGCCACCCAGATCTCCAGACCTCACAGTTTTGGACTTTTTTCTCTGGGGACTTCTCACACAAAAGGTTTACAAAAACCGCTCAAGAGATAGAAATGAACTTTGTGCAAGAATTCGACAGGTATGTGCAGATATTAGCCCGCAAGAACGTAATCAGAAACATTCGTAAGCGCTACTACAAATGTATCGAAATACGTGGTGGATTAGTAGAGGCTACTAGAATATGAGTTCGATTTAATTGTTGCACTGAATCGAAACATTTCAATAATTAGTTTTCATAGTTACGTAAATTAAAATTTTTTCCTTCATTATTAGTTGAATTGTGTGAATGTAATTCCGTTATTTTCATTAAAAAAATTTACGCTATTTGTTTTTTTTCTTCATCTGGCGGCACTTTATTGTTGAAATCATGAAAAAATATTCTCATGGCTATATCTGTTGATATAGGGTGTTTTTTGTGACTGTTAGCTGTGTTCGTTTTCGAATTTTTGAGTTGTCATAACTTTGTTATTAATGAATATTTTTTCATGAAATTTTGGTCACACCTGTTTAGATGCACTCTGAATCCAGTGGCGTAGTAATTTTTTCAATAAAAAAATCGCTAATAAAAAATCTCGATTTTCGACTAAGAAAAAATATCGTAGTATGCCCTGAAAATTGGAATAAACATTTCAAATTTTGTCCCAAGGTAGACCTTTTAGAACTTGACATTTCAAAACAAAATTATTGAAATCTGTTCACAACTTCAAATTTTAGGGGGGTGTTTCCATTAAAAATGGGTCACACTGTATATATATATATATATATATATGGGTGTAAATATATGTACATATATTATATATATATATATATATATATATATATATATATATATATATATATATGTGTGTGAAGGTAAGACGACTGTTTAAAGAATAATAACAAGATTGGTTAAGTTATATATATATAGATTATCGAAGGGAAACGGAGAACACAAAATATATTACAAAACGTATGGTTTCAATTGACAATTAACGGGGGGCAAATTAACAAATAAATACGAACTGTAACAATGTTCCCTCTTTCCTGAATGGTAGTACATTCACATATGAACGGAATAATCGAGCTTAAGTACAAGGATGTGGGATTGAGTTTATCATTTTTTTTTTTCAATTATGGTTATAAAAATCATCTCGCTCAAATTCCTTTTCAACCGACGAAATCAAGAAGGAGGAGATTCTCTGGTCGACGTGTATATTTTTTTTATTTTTCATTTGTTTTTGTATGATCACGCATAACTTTCCACAGAAGAGTTCGATTCCGATGATTCTGTTTTCATTAGATAGGGTGTACTTCGAAGTTGATGCCATTTGATTTTGAACTAAAAAATCCATTCCTAAAGGTAGCAAACTGTAGGATATTGATCGTTCACCCTCTGAATTTTGCTCCGTTAGCCGATTTTATCAGGCATAACTTTGTAGTGGGTTTTCCGATTTGGATTATTGTTTTTTCATTATATAGGGTATACCTCATCATTGATCATATTTTGATTTTAAATGGAATAATCCTGTGGGTAGAAAAATAGGGGATAATTGATTTTTCACTTGTGAATATTGACACACTATGTAGTTGACATTGACAGATCCTCCTACATCCGTCACAATAATTACATTCTATGAACGGATGGAATTATATACAAAGTAATGAAATCAAGTTTCAAAAAGGAATTTATATTATAAAACAATAAATAGTTGAAGTAAATAATCATATTATTTAACAGTTTACAGTTGAAGTAAGCTAGGTGAGTAACTATTTTGGAAGTAATCAAAAGTTGAGTAGGTGGTAATTAGTACATTTCAGCCACATAAAATTGAAAAATAAAATTTTTTCAACAAAAAATTAAACCGACAAAAAGTCAACTGGAAATCAAAAAATAAAATAAACCTTCTCAGTCTCAATAATAAATGAGCTCCTAAACTGATGTAAGTAACTAATTTTGAGTCGGCGCCAAACAAATATGCAGAGCAGGTTAATATCAATGGCTAGTCAGTTGTGGGGTTTTTACTACAACAGTCTCAGGTCGTGATAGATTTGGCTATTGTTTGACACAAAAAAGCAGTTTATTCATTACATCAAATTTGTAATGCTCATTGTTTTCTAGAGTATCATTTCTTTTAGTTTTTAATATCTTGAATTTATTCTATTTTCAAGGCCGTTATGGCAAAAAAAGAATCACACACTTATTATAAGAAGAGACGTTATTTGTGACATTTATTACCGAAAATAATTTTTGCCATGCAACGGAACGTTGTGAACAGAATCTCATTCCTGATAAGCCAGAAGTACACCTTCACGCTAATATTTTCATACTGACTCAACCTGAACTGAATCAGTCTGAATGCGTGGTATGAGTTCGTTTTGAATGACATCGTTAATCACATAATTCACGAGGGTTCTCATTAACATATTGTATACCAGTATACATAGACTACATAATTACCAACGCATCACATATTTTCAAAATATCCAATTTCGATCCAGGACCCTCTGATCATTATTGCCAAATAGTGCACTGTAATTTACCCAAAGATATTGAGCACATTAATTTTATTCACAAAATACATTATTTCAGAGATTTCAATTGAAGTTCCATGGATGAATTCAGATATCAGCTTTCTCAAAGTAGTTTCAACATGAATATGACGTCAATGATATTTTTGAAAACTTTCTAAATGGTTTCCTCTGGTGCCTCGAAGTTGCGTTCGCTTAGAAAAAACAACACCAAAGCAAAATTGAATGAAAAAAAATTCGAGAGGTGTCAAGGGACACCCGGATGGAACGGAGTTCCTTTCGATTAATTAGTGAAGGAATTGTAATAATTTTTTTTTTTTTAAGTCAACAATATTTTTTTTATTATTAACAAATATAATGTGATATAAACTTAATCAGTAGGCTCAATTTTAGTACATACCCATTGATATTGTAATATTAAAATATTTATTTGCTTTTAAATTTAAAGTTATGACGCGTACACTTGCTAAACACACAATAATGGAGAGATTATAACGCGTATGACTTGGTTAGCACAATAATGAAGAGAGGTTATAATGCGTACTTGCTAAAAATACATAAGCATTTATTATTGTCTGTATAAAATCTCTACTTACCTAACTCCATCAGCAATATCCGGAACTTGTGCAGAAACACTGTCAGGATTCATTATTTTATTATTTTATTATTTATTATGTAAAAAAACCTGTATACACTCAACAAAAATAATCGTCGCGACACCACACTGTTCAATGCAATATCCGGAACTTGTGCAGAAACACTGTCAGGATTCATTATTGTTATTATTTTTATTATTTATCATGTACAGAAAACCTGTATACACTCAACAAAAATAATCGTCGCGACACCACACTGTTCAATGCAATATCCGGAACTTGTGCAGAAACACTGTCAGGATTCATTATTGTTATTATTTTTTATTATTTATTATGTACAAAAAACCTGTATACACTCAACAAAAATAATCGTCGCGACACCTCACTGTTCAATGCAATATCCGGAACTTGTGCAGAAACACTGTCAGGATTCATTATTGTTATTATTTTTTATTATTTATTATGTACAGAAAACTTGAATACACTCAACAAAAATAATCGTCGCGACACCACACTGTTCAAGCGAAATAGAAAGACGAAACGAAAATAACTGGCTTGCTTTCTATGAGAGAGAGAGAGAGACAGACAGAGAAACACGCGCACGCCGCACGGCTATAGCGAAAAGTCTCGTTACAACTTTTGGTCTTAATTTATTCCGTCTAGCCGTCTTTCGCAACGCGCGATAAGGAACCACGTTCCAAAAACAAATGTTTACAAGCAATTGAATGATTCTCGACTGAACCTACAAGAGTAGCATCCCATTTGCCTATGCTGATTGAAAAAGTGTGTTTCAAAAGTGTTCTTAGCTGCCAACTTAGTTGCAAAGAAAGCCTCGGAAGTCAGAAACTTTTGTGAGTTAAGAAGATGAGAACCTCAGCTTTTTAAGTGTCATCCGAAGCACTATTCGGCTGATAACCGTGGACCGTCCGAAGGATTGATATCTATGTACCAAGGATGTTCGGTTGGTAACCTATCTCCTCCCGCTCAACCAAACTACAGGAATACATTTTTATTTCAGTATCAGAGCCGGGAATCAAACCCGGATCATCTGGGCATCAGTCAGCGCCTCTACGCTCGCGGTCACCAGCCAAGATATAAAAGATACTAGCAATATGGAAGTTATTAACGGAAGTGACGTATTCTCTCTCGGAAATGTCGTCCACGTTGCAATGCTTTGCACAATCAGATTTTCAGAACTAAAACACTCAACATATTTTTCATTATTTATTTCAATCTACTTCCATTCTTGCTGTATTGGAAGAACTACAACATCAAGCCACTACAAACACATGCATTTCGAAAAGTGAAAGTGAGCACACATCACTTACTTCGGATAACCCTAAAATATCCAATAAATTACCAAACTACATGAAAAAGCCCTTCGGAAGTTTTGTAGAACTCAGTTAGAGATTGGGACTCATTCACAACCTTACGAGAATATATGCTATAAAACGTGATATACAGGGTGTTACCAAATAAACGCGAAAGGTTATAGTGGAGGATTCCTCGTCGAAAATTGAAGAGGGTCTTTCATATAAACAAAAGCTCTCAAGCCTTTTCTCGAAAAGTTTCCAGTAATGAGAAAAAAATATAGTTTTTTTTTTCTGGAAATTGCTGAAGAGGTGAAGGAATTGCATTTTGAAGGGCATGTTCTACCAATAAAAAGGCCATCTACAAATATTTAATTTTGTTGTGATCTTTTAAAGGGGTGAAACATGCAATCCCTATTCCATTTTTTACAGGAACTTTTAAACGAAACATAATTTCTCAATTAAAAAAATGGTGTTGAAAAAAACGATGCATTGCAAAACTTTTTTCAATTCTTGTGTGGTGTCCGTAAAAGCAATAGTTTCCAGATAAAAAATAAAATACAACATTGTGCATGGATGGATCTTCTGAAAATGGAATCGAAAAAATCTAGTGGGTGGCTGTCACGTTTTATTTGCACAACTTGTGACTTCAATCGTAGTATTTTGAAATTATTCCGCTTGTCTTAACTTTTAATGTAGGCATGTACCAGTACCATGTTTTGTTTTAATAGAATATCAAATAAAAAATACGAACAACACAAAATCAAGTCTTCGTCTCATAGACTGGTGCAAATGGTGAAATATTCCTGGTGTGTTTTGCATTGTCTCGCAGGCTGCAATGATGAGATTGCTCAATCATTCACACATTCAATGGGGGTCGTATAAACCGAGAACTTCAGGTGACCCCAGACGCAAAAGTCCAAGGGGTTTGAGTCTGAAGATCTGGGAGGCCAAGGTTGAGGTCCTGTTCTGCCCATCCAACGATTTGGATACACGTCGTCCAAGTACTGACGGGCAGTTATGCTAAAATGGACAGGCGCACCATCGTGCATAAACCACATTCGTGGTCGAATAGCTTGTGGAATATTTTCAAGTAAAATGGAAACTGCTCCTGGAAAAAATTTGTATAGGTTGCAGCAGTTATGGTAGAAAATACGGTACAATAATATTTTCGCCAATAATTCCGACCCACACGTTAAGTGAAAATTCATATTGATACCGACCTTCTTGAATTGCATGTGGGTTATCTTCGGCCCATAGATGATTGTTATGGAAATTTGAAATCCCTTGCCTTGAAAAGTTGGATTCGTCAGAGAATATTACGTTTTCTAAAAATTGAAGATTTTAGGTAATCGTTTGAAGACTCCATTGACAAAAGTCTACTCGATGGGAAAAATCTCGCGGCAAAAGTGCCTGGACTCGTTGAATATGGTAACGATACAATTGGTGATCCTCCAAAGTTTTCCAGATTAGTTTATTGCTAACATAAAGTGTGTAAGCAATTTGTCTTGTACTCAATTCCGGACGATCTTCAATCATATTGAGAACCTCTTCTTCCAGTGCCACCGTTTTTATTACTCGTGGACGACCACAATCAGTTGTTCGTTTTTGAAGTCATTCTTTCACAGAGACGTTGGTGAAGATGTGCAAAACTCTCTCCGCATAGAGCCGTCCAAAGAATTTCCATTGGCACGACCATATATAAAATACATATCGGCCATTTCAGCGTCAGTGTAATTATTCCTATTGAAGATTCAAAGACACAATTGAACTCTCAACTACCACATAGAAGTCAAAGCGACTTGACAGCCACCTACTAGATTTTTTCGATTTCAAAGTTCCGTTCATGCACAATGTAGTATTTTATTTTTTTATCTGGAAACTTTTGCTTTTATGGACACATTAGGAGTTAGAGAAGATTACAATGAATCGTTTTTTCCAACACATATTTTTAAATTTGTTGAAAATATAAACAGGATGTTCATAAAATCAGATGTGGAATCATCTGCGACTGGAAGTAGTTGTTTTCTGTTAGACATTCACAAAAAATAACTTCATTTTAATCGTGGATTTTTCAATTCACTGAAAAATCTTTCTATCAATATTCAATTGAGAATGTTTCCCTTTTCAACATATTTTTAAATAGAGAAATTTTGTTTCGTTAAAAAGTTCTGTTGAAAAATGGAATAGGGGTTGCATTTCCCACCCCTTTAAAAGATCACAACAAAATTAAAAGAATATTTATATGTAGCTTTTTTATTGGTAGAACAGAATGCCATTTCCTCAACTCTTCCGCAATTTCAAAAAAAAAAACATTTATTTTTTCATTTTTGGATTCGTTTAACTTTTCAAGGAAAGGCCTGAGAGCTTCTGTTCACATGAAAGATCCCCTTTAATTTTCGACAAGAAATCACATCCTGAAAACTTTCGCATTCATTTGGTAACACCCTGTATATCAACTATTTGCATATGAATATATAAACGTTTATCTAATACATTGAATGAAGGCGATTTATCATCAATATTTTTTCTTCTGAGAATCGGATTTATATCATGGAGTTAATAAGTCGGTCTATATTGAACAATGGCTTCAGTTAGCTAAGGCGAGGAATCCATTCAATGCAAATAAACTCTCTTCTCCCGTTTTGATACCTCTTTCCGAATTCAGGTATCGTTCTCTCCGCTGAGCACTGGATCTGCATAATGCGAAACAATTATGAGAAACTATTCATTCGAATACTTCCACTTCCAGAATCCACTGGTAATCAGAGGCTCATTTCGAATGCATCCCGCTATTCCAGATTCAGAATCACTGGAGTATTCTACTGAACTAATCCCCTAGCAATCTCGAACCTTTACCGCTGGAACTTTCACACCGGAATATTTCACTTTCTGTGTATATTCGAGCGATGTGAGAACCGTGTTCTGCGGTGCACGATCTCAAGTGATTTGTGATTTTGTTTCATTCCTCTGCGAAATATCGCTCACCGTCGAATTTTCAGTTCAATGCTGCGAAGGTGGATAATCTGAGCAATCGATAATTCGATGATCTTTTGATAATAGTTAGAGAGCCGCGGGACTGAAACCGCGATGACAAGCTATAGTTTGGTGAGATCCAGTACGGAGGGAAAATGTCTATTGACTTTTTCGACGATTTCTATATGTGTTCCGTTGTAATAATTTTGTTAAGAAAGTAATCATCTGACAAAGCGGAAGACGATTTGGTTGAGGCGCACTACTCAAAATCTATTTTTAAGAATTTTGGGCCCCAAAATCGATTATGGCAAAAATTCGACGTCTCCTATACCGGGTGATTCTCTAAGGTGGTTCACCCCTATAACTTTTTTATTATCGAAGATAGAAACACGAAATTTGGGGGTTGTGTATTATAGTTTGATTTACATTTTTTGACATATTTACTTGCTTTGCCGTACTTCCGGTTTGACCAGAAATTACCCCAACTTTCGATTTTTAAATGGGACATCCTATATATTTTCACTTATTTCGATCGAGAATGACATTCTCAATCCAACAACACCTCACTTGTCGATATTTGACGAATAAAGTCATTTTTATTCCAATCTTTATTTTTTTATCTAGAATGCCATGGATCATGTAAATTGCTTCATTCTTGATCAAGTAACATGGGAAAAATACGACTTTGGGACTTATGGCTTCACAGTCGTTTTGAGAATTATTTAAGTCGCAAATATAAATTTTTCCAGTTAACTTGATTTTTTCAAATGGAAAGGGGGTGGCTCGTCGACTTTTTCTGAAAGATCATTTTCTCACGAATAATTTGATACCACACACTTTCACTTTATTTTCACTATTTTTCTGAATAATTGCAAGAAGCGATCATACCTAATAACAAATAAGCGTATTCGGTATACTTATCCTATTATTCTAGTTATCCGTGACAAACAATTGAAGCTGTTGCAGGACTACCTAAACAAATAGGCTAATAAATATGCTGTCACTTTTTAAAATTTATTTGTTGCGTAGTTTATAATTTATTATGGAAAATTATACTAGAAACGAGAAAATTGACATGTTGCTAATTTACGGAGAAGCAAAAAAGGATGCAATTGATGCAGCTCGAATTTCAGCTGAGAGATTTCCTAATCGTCGCCAACCCACTCGGCATTATTTTCCAAAAGTGGAAAGGAAAATGCGAAATGAACCAATAATCATCGTCAGTGAAAAAAAAGAAGTAGACGTGTTGGCCTATGTTGAAGTGAATTGTACGGCGTCAATTCGCCAAATTGTTTCTGAGTGTGATATATGTTATTCGTCCGTTTGGAGAATTCTTCACAAATATAATAATCGAACATTCAAGTACTAACTATACCAATATCTCTACGATAACGACCACAACCGAAGATGAACTTATTGCAACTGGTTTTTGACTAAATACGGAGAAGATGTACGTTTTCCATTTGAAATTATTTATTCGTATGAAACTCGATACACCAACTTGGGTCTGTTCAATCGGAATAATGAAAGGTACTGGTCTCAAACAAATTTATATCTGATGCAAGAATAAAATTTCCAAGAGCGATTTGGTTTCAATTGTTGGATGGGTATTATCGGAAGAAAACTTTTGGGGCCAATAATTTTCGACGGGCAACTTACTGCAGAAAGATTTCTAAAGTTCCTTAGAAATCAAATCAATGATTTCTTTGAAGATTTGCCACTGGCTAACCAAGTTGATATCTATTTTCAATAACACCTCACCTCACAATTCTCAAGTCGTAAGAGAACATCTGAATGACAACTTCCCAGAAAAGTGGATTGGCACTTATGGACCTATCCATTGGCCGGCGAGGTACTGTAACGAAGCATTTTTTTAGAGCTCCGTTACTAAGCACGGCTAAAGTATATTCAACCTAACTTTGGTACGTCCCTGCCTATTTGGGGTTTCTATTAATTCTGGTGTGGCAAAATATTTCATTCCCTGTTAGAAAGTAAGGTATATACCCAAAGCTACTGGAATTCACGTCAACATCATGCATAAAACATAACAGAGTTTTTCTCTAGATTTGATAAAAAGGGTGAAAAGCTCCGGTGATAGTTTTTGTAAAAGACGAGAAAGAAATGAAGATCAGGATGGGAAAAACCAAATCATTTTTTGTATCAGGAACGAAATAATCCCTCAGATTTTCGGTCCAGTTTCAGTTCATCAGACAAAAAACCGCGCCTTTCTTACTGGGCTTTTTCGAGATCTATAAAAAGGCACATGAAGCTCTCATCGGGGCTTGTTCCTGTTCTCCCGTGAGACTTGTTCCTTGTTACTTGAATCCAGTGGTGATACGAAGTCCGTTTATAAGTAAAAGTGAATAGTGTGAAAAGTAGATTCGAGTTCCAGTAGAGTTGAGGTATCCGTAAGTGGAAATAGTAAATAAGTTGTATTTGAGCTGGGTTTCTCCGTGTGTGAAGCACTTGAAGTTTATTATTTCTACATTAATATTATTCGATTTGATTCAATTACTTTTCCGGGCGTTTACATATCATTATATATATTATTATTATTTCATTTAATTAATTATCTGTCGTGGCATTTACAGTTTATTTCTGCCAAAGTATTCTTTATTTGAGTTAATTCGTTGCCTGAGAAGTTAAATATATTTTCTGCATTATTATAATTTCTTTTATTCGAGCATTTGCCGAAACGTTTAAGTTGGTCAGAAGACTACAGAGTGAAATTTGATTTATTTTATTTGTGGGTGGTTCAATCGAATTTTTTGTGAAATCGATTGAGTGTTTAATTTAGGTAGTATTGACATTCTGGTCAATTGTTGGTTATTTTTACGGGTAAAAAATATATGATTTATTTGCCAAATTGAACAGTGGAAAGAAGACCATTTTATTTTGTGTCCCCGCGGAAAACAATTCTCACATAAGCTCTGGCAGGTGTTTTCTTTTTCTTGTGAAGGGAAATCTTACATAAATAGTTCTTTTATTTGCCCGTTATTAAAATTATTGAGTTATGTTTTCAGTTATTTGAGTTCAGGGAAAACGCCGAATGCAAACAACTGACGCGAATCTTTACATCACTTAAATCAGTGAATTTAAATTTTATATTGTCTTAAGTTCGGGGAAAATACCGAATTTAAGCAATTGACGTATAAACCAATTACATAACAATAATTATTGGTCCCCGTTGTCCCGATTCAGGCACTAACCAAATCGGAACATCGGCCGCGATAAAGGCGTTGAAAAGTTTATATGCCCCTGAAAATACATGCCGAGCAAAACAAAATTCACGAATTTCACAATTTATAGTTATATTCAGGAGGAATAATTCATAATAGCGACTTGAGAAGGTGATTTGGGTAAATAAACGATTTTGATTACATTGTGGGGAAATAAGGGATTTTATAACACGAAAATACTGTGAGGCTTTGTCGTCTGTATCCACGCCCGTTTGTTAATATTGTCTAAGCTCAGGAAATCACCGAGCATAAACAATAGGAAAACAAAGGCAATAATATAATTCTTGTTAACGAGAACAGTCGTAGAAGAAAAGGGCTATTTTAAGGAACAGAAAAAAAATATCACAGCAGGGATTATTACCAACGTGAAGCTTAGGTAATACACAAGTGACACGTAGTATCCAAATTTTGTGTTAGGGTTAACAAGGGGAAATCGAGATGTTATAAGCCGCTTGCTTATAAACTTGAAAAATCACTTTCTGAGTCGGTCAGATAACCGTGTTCAGGAAGAAACAGTTTTTCTTAGCTCTCAAGAGTAGTTCATTTTATTCCCTAAATTGCCAGAAAACTACTGTTCATTTGGCCAGTTATATTTACCGTGAAGGTAAATATCATTTCGATACTATTTGATAAATAGGATTATATATATATATATATATGTGTATATATTTATATATATATATATATATCGGTATATGTATTACCCCCTTTAAATGTGCCAGACCGTTTTCTTCTAAACAAAAGTATTCGTATTACGAAAATTGTTGTACCAGATCTTGTTGAATATACCAGTTAATTTAATACCTATTACACGCTGTGTTTACATTGAAGAAAACCCCTTTCTATTTCCTATATAGTATTGAAGTTACGTAACAGACGTATTTAGTCAATTTGCAAAGTAAAAAAAAGCAAGCAAAGACATTTCTGTCTATCGCTCTCTTGGGAGCCCTAAAAGCAATCGGCGTTCAGTATCCAAAATTTGTAATTAAAGCCTACAGTATTTTGTGAAGATTCAAAAAGTGTCAATATACCAGACCCCTGGACGTTCCGTATCTCCATCTGTAGCTACCCTAGTGCGTGGAGAAAACCACTATAAAATCTGGCGCCCGAGATTTGAAATAGAGAAAGGAAAGTATTTCCTGCCTAAAATTCTGGCGTCATAAGTAACGTGATTTTCTAGGAGTTCAAGGGTTATTAAAACAAACCCTAGTAAAACACGTCACAGTACATTCTTAAAATTTTTCATAATGTATTATTTCTTTTTGATATTCAAGATCACCAGATCTTACTCCGCTAGATTTCTTCTCTGGGGAACAATAAAAAATCAGGTGTATAACACAGCAACTCGTGAAGAACTGGATAATAAAGTAAGGGTGGCATTCCAGAACATAGCCAATTTAACAACTTTAACAAACTTACTCACTTCGTTTGATCTACTCATCACAATCACTGATGTCACGAGAATCGGTACAGTTAGCTCCACTTGCATTGATAACATAATCACCAATTTGGACGTTGATCAATTTGATACTCAGGTACTGGACCCCTACTTATCAGATCACCTGGGCCAAGTGATGTATCATAATTCCGACGTAAAACTCGTGGAAAGAATTATTTGTAAGAGAAAAATCAGCCTTTCCGGTATTGAGAAGTTACGGTTTGATCTCGAAAATCTTTGTTGGGATATTTTTTTGATCAAGGATCCTAACACCGTGACTGATTACTTTATTAATTCGTTGAATCTCCATATAAAAAAGATATTTCCTCTTAGAATAACCAGGGATTGCAATGTACAAAAATCGCCTGTTTGCTGGTTCAATGAAGTATTAGTTAACAAACGTCAGACACTCTCTAACGTGAAACTGATTCATAATGTCAACAAGGATCAGGTGACCTGGGATGCATACACTTTCTTACGTAAGGATTACAGGAATTCCATCATCGAAACATAAAGGTTAGCGTATGAAACTTTTTTCAAAAATTCCTCGAACATCAGCAGAGACTCCTGGAGATTGATCAACTTCGAGTGTAACAGAAATCCATGGAAAAAAAAAGAGTCCACCATCACGGAATCTGAATTCAATGATTATTTCAGCAATTTTGCTGAAAAATTGATCGCGTCTCTATTTAAGACGAATCACGAACCTACGGAATACTTGAAAAATCTCAGATCACCTGTAAATTCTTTCTCTTTTTTCCCTGTAACTCCCGAAGAAGTGATGGACACAATTGAATCTTTGAAGGATTCAAGTTCTTCGGATTTCTATGAACTGAACAGCGCGGTGATTAAAGGTATAGCCGATATTATTGCTTCTCCACTTTCAATGTTAATTAATGATTGCTTATCTCTAGGAGTTTATTCAGATGCACTGAAGATTTCAGTTGTTTTGCCATTGCTGAAAAAAGGGGATCCCCAACTAGCAGAAAATTTTCCCCCCATTTCCATAATTCCAGTTATCGCGAAAATCATAGAGGCGCTAGTCAAAACAAGGTTGATATCCTACCTGGGAACAAACTCCTTGCTGTGTCCTGAGCAATTTGGCTTTAGAAAAAATAAATCAACTACGAGAGCCATTCTGAGCGTTATTGCGAATGTAGTTGATGGACTCGAGAAGAGGGAACATTCTTTCACGCTGTGTGATCTGACTAAAGCTTTTGATTGTGTTGCCCATGATATATTACTTGAGAAACTTTTCTGTTATGGCATTCGTGGACTTCCATTGGAATTTTTCAGGTCTTATTTGCATGGGCGATCTCAGTGTGTTTCGGTTGAAGGCACCAAATTAGCATTAATACAAATCGTCCATGGAGTTCCACGAGGCTCTGTTTTGGGACCAACCCTATTCATTCTGTATATCAATGATTTATATTATCATATATTACCGAAAAAATGCATTCTCTTCGCTGACGACACCACACTGATAGATCGTAATAGTAAATTAGAGGAACTGATTGACTCTTCCAAACTCACCTTGCAAATGACAAATGAGTGGTTCTGTTCAAATAAGCTTATGCTCAATTCTGCTGAAAATTAGAATCTTATTATATGTTCAAACTCCTCGTAACAGGTGGGGAAAGTGTCAAGCTACTTGGTATATCCATTGATGACAAACTCAACTGGATGTGTCACGTGGAAAATCTGTCGAAAAAATTATCAAGCGTCACGTTCTTGATTCGCAGATTGAAAATCCTTGTTGGTGCAGATACTGTAAGAGCCAGCTATTTTGGGCTTTTTCACAGTCATATGACTAATGGAATTGTCTTGTGGGGTAATTCGTCCCATTCAAACAAAATCTTTTGTTTTACAAAAAAGAGTTATTTGAATAATATCAGGGGCGGGCTAAAGAGATCACTGCCATGCTCTATTCATTCAGCATCAGATCATGCCTCTTCCTACCGCTTTCATATATACCACTCTGCTTGAAATACATAAAAAAAATCAGATTTTGCTCTTTCAGCGGACACGCATCAGCACCAAACAAGGTCAGGAAACCTCCTGAGAACAGCAAGATATAGACTCTTTATCACAGAAAAATTCATTAAATATAAACCTATATGATAAATTACCTTTGGAAATAAGAAATATGAACTTTTACAATTTCAAGAGATCAGTGAAATCTTGTCTACTGAGGAATTGCTTTTACTCCGTAAAGGACTTTTTAAACTACAATTCCAACGTGGATGATCTAGGCTTTTAATGTGTTTGTCAATTCAACTTTTATACCCCTCTTTGTATTGTTTACAATGACTGAGTTCTGAGTTAACCCATTTTATTCCCGTGTTGTAATTTGATGCATCACCGTAGGAAATTTAGTCCTACTCTTTTAACTTGTAATTTTTAACTTAAAAAATTTGTTTTCCTAAGGACCTGCTACAAATGTATTTATATATATGGACGTAGTTAATAAATCTCTCTCTCTCTCTTTATCTGCGGAACAGCTAATCAATGTGGTGTGCGCAACAATTGAAAACTTTGCCGTCATCAAGGAGGAGGTCATTTTGGAAGTTAAGAACCTTGATGGACTAATTTGCGACTTCTAAATAATTTTTAAAACGACTGTGAAGTCATAAGCCTCAAAGTCGTATTTTTCCCATGTTACTCGATCAAGAATAAAGCGATTTACATGATCCATGGCATTCTAGATCGAAAAATGAAAATTGGAATAAAAATGACTTCATTTGTCAAATATTGACAAGTGAGGTGTTGTTGGATTAGAATGTATTCTCGATCGAAATAAGTAAAAATATATAGGATGTCTCATTTAAAAATCGAAAGTTGGGGTCATTTCCGGTCAAACCGGAAGTACGGCAAAGCAAGTAAATATGTCTAAAAATGTTAATTGAACTATAAAACACAATCCCCAAATTTCGTTTTTCTATCTTTAATAATAAAAAGTTATAGGAGTGAGCTACTTCGGAGAATCACCCGGTATACTTAATTTCGTGTTTCTTTACTTTGTTATAGTCCTCACATCGGGAAAATCCGAGTGGAAGACTTTTTCAGTAGGGCCCGGCCTGAGGGTGGACCAAATAAACAAATTAAAAACTCGCGGGAGCGGCTAATTTGAAAAATCGAAAACTGCACTTGGGTTCAATTCCAAATTTCGCATGGAGCTTCTTCAGGGGACAAAAAACCTAATTTCCAAAGGAAATACTTCCTGGCAGACTGTTCACCTCTTTCCACCCCTTTGAATTTCCTGTATATTATATGTTTATTCCTGGTAATAGATACAATATTGATTGAGGAATCTCCAAACCCTCCAGAAACCTTTTTTTCTGTTTATTTTTTACTTTCTAGTAAATATTGATGGAAATACGGAATACCGAAATTCCTTATCAAGTGCTTTGTTAGCTCAAGTGGCTGGAGCGTCTGTCACCTAATCCGGAGATCGTAGGCTCAAATCCTACAGAAATTAATTGGAAATATGTTTTTCTGTTTTTACTATCAGTAACAGTTGAACAAAAAATGATGATGAAAAATATTGTTTGATGTGATGTGTGTTGTCATTTTGTTCGCTCGTTTTGCAATATTTCCCACTCACAAAATAAAATGCTACTTTCAACACTTGTATCATGAATAACTATTATATACCAAATGAGTTTCTTGATCTGAATTCTATTCGTATCTTCGGATGCGGTCAATTTATTTATGATAGGTCATACCATCAAGGCAAATTATGAATGACTTCGATCTAGTGCATTATATGAAATTTTTTTCTATGTAGGATAGGTGAAGGATTGTTCAATCTCCATTGTGAATCTAGAACTACTTGAGGTGTTTTGGCGTTTTTTTTAATATTATACTTCGTATCTGATTTAACTCCAAAATCCTCTACTTTTGTGTGTATAATTCATTTTATATTGTGAGTGAAAGTAGGACATTTGTAAAAATGTGATGGATTCAGTTTTATTTATAGTAAAAAAAAACTTATTATTCAAATAATATAAAGTTTGCTCAATCAGAAGATTATATTGCTAGGCAATCGAATATACTACAAATTGCTTTGAATACTTTCAAGTCAACCTATGAATAGTTATTCGAATCAGATTATATATTCTTTATATTATTTTTTTTAGAGTTGTATGTGTATTAAAAGTAAAAACAACTTTTTTCAGAATTGAAAAATACAAAAGCAAAGTTTTAAATATAAAATAATATCAAGATGAAAATCTTGATTGAAGCCCGGGACTCGAAGTGATGGCGCATTTGCTGTTTCAGTTGGATGAAAGCCCGGAGAAACCCACAACACCATCAGAAATCAGATCATCAACTTTCTCATAGAAAAGGACACATGCTCCCTGGGAGCTGAGAGAATCAATCTTGGAAAATACACGGCAGTCATCGAAGAGGTGCCAACAATTAGAATAAGGGTGTTCGCAATATGCAGTATAGTGTCCATTGGAAATGCTGCCGCTATGATTAGATATGGCGTAGATATTATTAAGAGTATTCATTCCATCCTGAGCAGAATATTGGTCCAAATTCAAATTTTGTATGGGAAAGTTAATCACATTGTCCAATTTACTGCCATCAGACGAAGAAACACGTTCTAAATGTATAACTAAAATTTTTGGAAATGTTTGCATACGAATCATCTTTATGAATTCCCTTTTCATTCCACAAGTTGAACAGTATGGGCTCGCATCGGTAGTCAAAGTCTTCTCTTCTGTCAACAGTTCAATACATTGTGATAAATTCACGACTACGTTTGCAAGTCTGGAATAGGGATTGAAAGTACCCAGAAAGGTTCAAAAGTAACGGAGCAGTAATTACAAAAAGTACATCTGAATATAGACTTCAGCTGACCGGCAAATGTATCCACAATTTTGGAATTATGAGTAGACAGATATCTTGTCCAAGAAATGGAAGCTTCCTGATTATGATTCGTGATAACAAAATCGTTTGGTGATGGATGAATCTCTGCACTCGCCTTGTTTAAATCTTCATGTAAACCTACCAGAAGGTATCTTAGAAATTCTTCCGAATCTGCTGGGACGTTATGATCGAAGGAAGAAGCAAAATTTCTGAATAGACGGACGAAAAGTGAAGTATTCATCATTTTTCGAGAAGAATCAGGACTCCAGATATTTTCCATCAAAGATATAAAAGATTTCACTAAATTTCCTTTCATTCTTGATGTAGTAGTATTTAAATCCTCCATACAAAAACCATTCTTGAAAAATTCCAACAAAACCTTGGTGTTTGAGAGACACTGGATCATGAATCAGGTATTTCCTACATTCTTCAATCCTCTTAGGCCAAATGTAGAAATGGAGTCTCCTGTTGGTATGGCATGCTCACTCATGTTCAACAAAGAATCCATAGGTTCATTGTTCCTGTAATTCAAAGAAGGTGATAGAGAAACTGATATTGATTTTTTGGAAAGTACTGAGTGATTATCTTTGATAACTGATATGTATCTCGTAGGAAAATTGGGACGATGAAATAATTCATCCAGTGGATGCGATGGAGGAATTGTACCCATAACTGAAGAAGCATTGCCCCTTTGAATTGCTATACTAATTCTTTGAATCAATAATGGCGTTGAACGTTTATCTTTTGTAGCGCGGCCCAAGATGCGAGCCTTGCGGAACTCCTTATAACACCGCTACATGTAAATATGAGTAGATGTTATATTTTTCACATTTTGATATATTGAATGACTATGATTTCATCCAGTTCTCTCCGATTCTGATGATTCTTTCTTTATTGGACAAAGTATTTCCAGAAATTGGTCCCATCTGAATTTGAAGAAATAATTCCACACTTAAGGGTAGAAAAATAGGGGATGATTGATGGTCCAGTGAAATTTCACCTGTTAACCCATTTTATCTACCACGCAAAACTTTGTGCTGGGTTATCCGATTAAGATTGATTTTTTTTATTGAATAAGGTATAGCACGAAGTTGGTGTCATCCAGATTTAAAAAAAAAAACCACCAAGGGTAGAAGAATAGGGAAGGATTGATTGTTTTTTTCACATGTAAACTGATTCTGTTGAAACTTAGTACACATTATAGACATATTATGTAGTTCTGGTGACACTACAACACAATTGGAGTTAATCTGATGATGAAGACGAAAGACACTCAGGGAAACTCCTCAACGGTTTTCAGCAGCTTTCTTTTGTTTGGGCTAATTATCTGTATATATGAAAGTGGGTCGCCTTTCAAACAGGCGAGAAGGTTGGATGCGCACAACACCGATTTCATATGTTGATTTGATTTGTGCTCTGGTGCGATAAACTGATAATGGCAAATGAATCCAAATAACATACACACACGCCTATGGTCATAACAACGAACCAATAGAATTAACCGGGTCTAATGACAGCTTGCGCCGACTTTCACTTAGGTAAATGAATATTACTGTATATATATATATATATATATATATATATATATATATATATATATATATATATATCTATATATACGGAGTGATCCATTCAAAAGCGGGCCACCTCTCTAAAACTTTAATTTATTATCCGAATCGGATTTTTTTTTCAGTAGATAGAGCATCACTAGTTCCAGTTGAATGCCATAAATTCGAAAAAAAAAAAATTCACGGCCTACTTCGAATTTTTTTCAAGGTTAAAAATTCGAAAAACATACTAGCGATTTCTTTTAACAAAATTTTTCGACGCCACTGAATTTGTGATGCTTGCAAATGGATGTGACCAAAATTTCACAATAATTTTTTTTCAACAGAAATATAGCATAAGTAAAATATTCATATCAATGATCCAAATAGTTGTCATATAAATCACAATTTTGTAAATAATATGGTTTAAAATATTCCTTTAGAACCTAACAACTCTATGTGGGATATGTTATGTCTTTTAGAACACTGCAGTTTGTTGTCAAATAATAGAAATGCACATCTTTACATCCAATAATATAATTACCAATATTAATAACATATATGAACTACTACAAAAGAATGTATTGACATGACAGTGCCTACACATTAAATTTCGGACTGTTCAACCAAATCTCCATTTAATTCGATACATTTATCGTATCGTCTTCTAATGTTAACCAAAACATTCGATAATTGGTTTGGGGTGATATCTCTGCAAGCCTGTCCTATTCTTTCACGCAGTTCCTCTTTGCTCGTTGGGCGAGTTTTATGAACTTTTTCTTCAACGAAGCCCCATAAAAAAAATCCAATGGAGTCAAGTCCGGGCATCTGGGGGGAAACACGATCAATGCACTATTTCGCCCTATCCACCGATTAGGAAAATTTTCTTTCAACCTATCTTTCACAATCCTGCTATTGTGGATGGAACAGCCAACTAATTGAAATAGAAGATGAGCCTCTTCTGCCAGTGGAAGTTCATCCATAGCGTTAGAAAATTCGTTTTCCAAAATATTCAGAAAACTTTGACCAATCAAATTGCTAAAAAAAAAAAGGGCCAATTATTTTGGTATGTAATATTCCACACCAAACATTCATTTTCTGTGAGTACTGTCTTCTGCAATCTATTATCCAATGTGGATTTTTTTTCGTCCAGTACCTTGTATTTTGAGAATTAACTGTTCCATTGGTTGTGAATGTTGCCTCGTCACTGAACAAAATTTTTCTCAGAAAATTCCTGTTATTTAGATATTCTCCTTGAGCCCATAAACTATACTCCATCTTCTTTTCATTATCGCCTTCTTCTGAAGTCTTATTACCTTATTAGATTTCTCCTTATTGTTTCACGCGGTAAGTTAATGTCCAAACTTGCAATTCTCACACTTGTTTTCGGATTATTATTGAAATAATTTCGAATTCGTTCAGAATTATTTCGTCTCTGTCTTTGAACAATATTACCATTCCGCAGAATATGTTTACAAACAGCTCCTGATTGAAAATTGGGTTTATTCGGCCAACTGTAGCTCTGCTAATATTTCGACGCTCCGGAAGCATGTTATTGAAAATTCTACATACTTTCCTTTTGGATCTGTCGTTGTTACCACGGAGTCTTACTATTTCAATTTTCTCCTGCAAAGTCAAATTATCAGCCATACGTCTTTATTAGTGTAGGTACTAGAGGAGTTATGAACTCCACTATTAACACTGACAAATATGTGTCTTTTCGTCTATTGTTCTGATGACTTGTCATCTCTATAGCAACTAAAGTTACGAAGCCTCCTAATGAATATAATATTTTTGAAATATGGTTACCCAAGCATGTTTGAAAGAAACCAAGACTGATATTTGGAATAACTGTCAACCACCAAAGAGGAAGTGCGTGAAAGAATAAAACAGGCTTGCACAGATATTACCCCAAACCAATGATCGAATGTTGATCGAATCTTATGGTTAGTTAGCATTAGAAAATGGTAGAATAAATGTATCGAATAAAATCGGGATTTGGTTGAAAAGTAAGAAAATTAAAGTGTAGACACTCTCATTTCATTCCATTCTTTTGTTGTAGTTCATTCATGTTATCAATATTGGTTATTATTGGCTATTGAATATTAATTACTATTGGATGTGAAGATGTACATTTAATTTCTTTGGCAGAAAACTGCAGTGTTCTGATGGACATAACTATCTCCTATACGTTTTTTTTAAGGTTGTAGACGATGTGGTAACTTGATTACTATCGTTTCGAACGTCCATCGTCTTAATGTATTTAAAAGGTTTTCACGACGTTTCGAATGCTTGTATGTGCAATCATCTTCAGGTGAATACTAAACCTAAACCTAAACTTGTCAGTATTCACCTGAAGACGATTGCAGATACAAGCATTCGAAACGTCGTGAAAACCTTTTAAATACATTAAGACGATGGACGTCCGAAACGTTAGTAATCATCTCCTATACTATGGAGTTACGTTTGGAAGAAACATAATTTGACGCCATTTTGAATAACTGCTGTTTACAAACTCGACTGCTAACGACCTGAAAGAGCATTCTAAACGATATATTTAACAATATTGTGATTTATATGACGACTATTCGAAATATTTTGATAAAGTGATATAAATTTTACTTATGCCATATTTCTGTTGAAAAAAATAATTTCATCGTGCAATTTTAGTCCCACCCATTTGAAAGCATCACAAATCCAGTGGTGTCGTCAAGGGACCCCGCAAAATACTTATGGAAAATGGCTCTCGGCTAAATTCGCTGGAAATCTGCAAAAAGATAGTATTCGGTATGCTGATCAAAAGTCTCAATGGGCACAACCTTCCATTTTCAACCCCAGACCCCCTACAGTCCCCCAAAGCCCCCAAATTACACTTTCCGGTGTGTTAATTCATAACAGTTTCAATTCATCTTGAAAGCGTTTCCTTTCACTGCCCACCCCTTTCTCCAACCGAATCCTACATTCTACCCTCACCACACCTCGCCCTCACCCCCGCACAACCCTTAATTAACGCCCCATTACACACTTCCAAGGTTAAAGATTCTTCAATTGTTTTATTTCAATCTTTTGAAGCTCTTATTATATATATATAATATATATATATATATATAAAATGTATATATACATTACAGTACATCTGACTACTGTACGGCATGTAGGTGCATCTTATTTTAATTATTCATCTATTATTTCGATACCAAGATTTGGTACTACACGATTTGCAGCAATTGAAGAATCTTTAACTTCGAAAGTGTGTAATGGGGCGTTAATGAAGGGTTGGGCGGGGGCGTGGGGGGAGGGCGAGATGTGGTGGGAGTAGAATGTAGGATTCGGTTGGAGAAAGGGGTGGGCAGTGAAAGGAAACGCTTTGAAGATGAATTGGAATTGTTATGCATTAACACGACGGAAAGTGTACTTTGGGGGCTTTGGGGGGGCTATAGGGGGCCTGGGGTTGAAAATGGAGGGTTATGCCTATTAAGACTTTTGATCAGCATACCGAATACTATCTTTTCGCAGAGTTCCAGCGAATTTAGCCGAGAGCCATTTTCCATAAGGATTTTGCGGGGTCTTTTAAAAAAAAGCTGTTTTTTGGATTTTGACCTTGAGAAAAATTTGAAGTAGGCCGTGAAATTTTCATTTTTATTTCAAATGTATGGCATTCAACTAGAACTATTGATGCTCTATCTACTGAAAAAAAAACTTCTGAATAGGATAATAAATAACAGTGTTAGAAAGGTAGCCCGCTTTCAAATAGGCCACTCTGTATATATATATGAAGTTGATAAACTCTGACACTATTTGATCGATCACCAGAAAAGTTGACATTTCCAAGTGTTTTTTCATAGAGAAATTTTTTTGCTGACCATTTCACTTTAAATGGCCACAAGATGGCGCCGCAGCGTATCAACTTTTATACCGTTCAACCGATCGCCATGAACACAGATATTTGAACGCAGAGAATATTTTGCGGTATCCTTTTTACCATAACTTGCATAACGGGATACTGGGATAACAGGATAACGAGAAAACGGTAAAACTGGAAACGGTTTAGCGGGACAACGGGATAACGGAAAACGGGTTAACGGAATAACAAGAAACAGGCAAAGTCACATGCATAACCTAAATGTAACGCACGAAGTCGGAGGTACCAACTAATAGTAAACATCAATAGTTAAAGTAAGATAGGTGAGTAAGTGTTTCGAAAGTAATAAAAAAGTGAGTAGAAAGTAATTAGTGGATTTTAGCTACAAAAAAATTTAAAAATAAAACTTAAAAAAAATTATTCGGACGAAAAAAGGTACTGGAGACAAGAAATTGAATGAACCTTTATAGTTCTTTCAAATGAGCTCCCAAACTAACGTAAGTAAATAGTTTCGAGTCGGTGCCAAAGAAACAACCAACAAAGATCATTAAATTACTCAAACAACAAAAATAACATAATAATTCAACGTTAAATCTCCAGCAATACACATTCCAAAAATGCGCTCTCCACACGATCACTCGCAACGACGTGTGCTCTCACGTGTGCGCCTGTTCGGGATCGCTTAACGTAATCAATTTGCTCGCTTGTTTGTCAAAATTGATTACATCAGTTCAGGAGCTTATTAATCAAAACAAAAAAAGGTTCATTTTATTTTTCTTCGGATTGTTATTTTATTGAGAAATTTTTATTCGCTTCTCAAGGCCTTCGTGGTATTCCAAGCTCATTTCTTCAATTCCCGTATTTCGCATGGAAGAATCCTCTAGTGATTAGCCCAATATTCAAATCGTTTGAGTGTATATACATATATTTGTTTCTCTTCCCTGAGCAGGTTTTTGTTGACGACACGTGCAATCTCAACTGATAAAAATATACGATCCACCTGAATGTCTCCATTTTCGCGAAAGAAATGTAGCGAGAAATCGTAAATTTAAATTTATTTGAGAGATGCTATTCCAGGTTTTATAAACATTATTATTCCTTTATATAAACCCATAAAATTCCCATCTTCACCAAATAGTAAAAACTCGATTACTAATGTTATTCGTGATCTTTCATTGCGAATTCAGGAGTTATTTTCTCAGGAATAGACTCAAGCACAGAATTTGTTTTATGGGGTATACGTTTACAATATGTTCTATCGATGAAGTTTATAGGCTTTTGAAATGTCGAAATCCCAATAAATGTATTCTCGTCGACTAACTTTTTATTTCAGTTGTATGCAGGAGCGTACCCGGATACCAGTTCCAAGAGGTATATATTCATATATACAGTGTCCGTCATGAAGTTCGCAGCATATGGAAAACTTTTTTATTATTGATTTCTCAAATAACTTTTCAACAAAAAATTAAATCGACGAAATACGGAACTGACAAGTGAAAAATAAACCTTCTTAGTCTCAATAACTAAGCTCCTGAACTAATGTAAGTAACTAATTTTGAGTCGGCGCCAAACAAACAAGCGAATGAATTATAAGGCGTATAATGATGGCATCGAGTTGCACGCGTACATGTCCAGGTAGTCTGTTAAAAACATGCAGACCAAGATTATCTGGTGAATTTTTCCCCACATTCAATCTATTAAAGGGGGTGTGTAAAAAATTATGGAACGAGTGAGATGATGGTGAACATCACTATTCCTTAGATAATCCGCCTTGTTTAAAAATACAAACTTAGAGAGTTCATATACAAGAATACTGTACAGAGTCATAATTCCCAATTTTTCAAACTGATCTCTACAGGATGTAGTCGGGGATAGACCTACTATACACCTACTTATACCTTTTTGTGCAACAAAAATAGCGTGGGTGCTAGATGATGAACCCCAAAAGCAAATACCGTAATGGAGACGTGACGCAACATGTGCACCGTACACAGAGATAAGGCCGCTTAATGGCAGAACTCGCTTTAAACATCTTATCATGAAACAGAGGCTGTTCAGTTTAGAACGCAGCTGATCACAATGCTTATTCCAGGATAGATTCTGATCAAGAGTTAAGCCCAAGAATTTAGTGCTAGTAGCTCTACTCACACTCAATAGTAAGGTCGAGATCTTGTTTATTCTGGGGTGTGTGAAACCGTAAATAAGAAGTCTTGTCAGAATTTAAATATAAGGAGTTCTGGCTGAACCAGTCAAGAAGCGACCTCAACCCAGAGTTACAGGCCGTATTGAGGACATCCTCATCGGAATTGGAGACAATGAAGGAAGAATCGTCTGCGTACAGCGAGACTGTCCAACCATCATGTATAATTGAACTGATGTCATTTATATAACAAATAAACAAAACAGGGCCTAAGACAGACCCCTGCGGCACTCCTAGGTCAACACCTGAAGTATCGGATTTATACGACCTTCGACCCAGATTAGTGTCAAGGTAAGAAATAGAGACAAATTGTTGTCTTTGCACTAGGTAGCTTGAGAGCCAGCTCAGTGCTGGTCCCCTAACTCCGTATGCCTCCATCTCGACAAGCAGGCGTTGGTGGTCGACACAGTCGAACGCCCTGCTGAGATCGCAGAATATTCCGGCAGGGCATTCGCCTGCCTCTAAATGGCACACCAACTCCTTGTAAAAATGCTGGATGGCGGTCATAGTAGACAACCCCGTTTGAATACCAAACTGGTAGGGGGAGAGTATGTTATTTGTCTTCGAAAAATATTCCAACCTGTTCAAGAAACAATATTCGAAAATCTTTGAGAATATAGATATAAGTGCCACAGGCCTATAATTTTCAACCCTGTATTTGTCTCCCTTTTTTAAAATTGGAATAATTTTGTTTATTTTCAATATGTCAGGAAATTGACCCTGTATAAAGCTCAAATTTATAATGATAGTTAAAATAGGTGCAAGCTGTACAATTGTCCTACGAATAAGGAATCCTGATACTTCATCAAAGCCAGTGGATAATTTATTTTTGATTTTGTTATTTACGACTGAGATCAATTCACCTTCCGAGTATGGCGTCAAAAAAATGCTGTTTATATTCTGGTAAAGAGGGGGAAGTGGCTGCAGACCGTCCTTCTTTATTTTACTCACCACATCCACAGGTGCATTCTTAAAGTAGATATTGAAATTATTAGCTATGTTTTGTGGATCGGTGCATTTATTGTCGTTACAAAGCAACTCAATATGGTTGTTTTTACATGTTTGGCCTGTTAGCTCCCTGACTACCCCCCAGAC
This sequence comes from Gonioctena quinquepunctata, assembly GCA_018342105.1. Classification (NCBI taxonomy): domain Eukaryota; kingdom Metazoa; phylum Arthropoda; class Insecta; order Coleoptera; family Chrysomelidae; genus Gonioctena; species Gonioctena quinquepunctata. Next base: position 4,429 of record JAFIRS010005923.1, on the reverse strand, counting down.
CTCTTTATAAGGATTTTTGATGTTTGTGAACGTTGGCACACATATGTAGTTGACATTGACAGATCCTCCTACATCCGTCACAATAATTACATTCTATGAAAGGACGGAATTATATACAAAGTGATGAAATCAACCAACCAGAACTATCAGAATTAATTTATATTATATAACAATAAATAGTTAAAATGGAAAATCATATTATTTAATAGTTAATAGTTGAAGTAAGCTAGGTAAGTAAGTATTTTGGAAGTGATAAAAAATTGAGTAGGTAGTAATTAGTAGATTTCAGCAACAAAAATTTTTAAAAGAAACCTTTTTAATAAAAAATCAAAAGCAAAAAATAAAATAAACCTTCTTAGTTCAAATGATAATTGAGCTCTCAAACTAACGTGAGTAACTGATTTTGAGTCGGCGCCAAACAAACTAGCAATTGAATTGTGTAAAGCGTGAAATGATGGCAGCGAGATGCACGGCTGCGTTCTGATTGCTCCTTTCAAAGTAATATAATGATTGATTTGTTGAAAATATTAACAGGATGTTCATAAAATCAGATGTGGAATCATCTGTGACTGAAAGATAAACATTTCAATCGTGGATTTCTCAATTCACAGAAAAATCTTTCTATCAATATTCAATTGAGAATATTTCCCTTTTTAATATAATGATATTCGATAATTGTTTGTTTGGCGCCGACTCAAAATCAGTTACTCACATTAGTTTGGGAGCTCAATTTTTTTTTTTTTTTTTTATGTTCTGGTTCCCACGAAAAGGGATATCCTGTAATGTTCAGAGAACATCGTGTGAACCTAGGGAAAGAAGGTAGACTAAGAAGGTTCATTTTATTTTTTGCTTTTTCATTTTATTTTTTGCTTTTCAGTTGATTTTTTCGTCGGTTCAATTTTTTGTTATATATTTTCGCTTGAAAATATTTTTTTATGTCTGAATTTTGCGTCCCAGCTGGTGAAATCAACTCCTATTATAAAACAGGTTATAGCTAAGGATTAATAGGAGTTTTCGGGGCATGTTTTTGTCGTGGCTCGCATCTTATCTTGAGTATCGAAAAATTTGCGTAAAAGTGGATGATTGTAGATCTCAACTTTTTGATGTTGATTTAGGAGTTCCTCAAGGATCAGTTTTAGGTCCCTTGATTTTCCTTCTGTACGTCAACGATTTACCAAATTATTTGAGCACTGAACACATTTTTTTGTATGCAGATGATACGACAATCGCCACTGATGCTGAAACCCCAGAAGAACTTGTGCAGAAAAGGAATAATTTGTCGAAAGAATTTACTGATTGGTGTAGTAACAACTCCTTAATTGTCAATCCTGACAAAACAGTATGTCTACAGTTTTATTCTCGTACAAAAATCTCAAATGATTATTTTGTTCGCGTAAACAACAAAAATATATATTTTTCGGACTCAATAAAATTTCTGGGCACATATTTAGATGCAAATTTGAAGTGGAATACACATGTTGATCAGGTGTGTAAGAGACTCAATAGTAGTTATTATGCAATTTTGCAGCTGCAAAATATATTCACACTAGAGCAATTAATAAATGTGTACTATGCTCTCTCATATTCACATATTTCTTATAACATTGTCCTTTGGGGAAGTACGGCCAATGCACGCAGAGTTTTTATCAGTCAAAAAAGACTAATTCGCCTAATCTTTGACTTAGATTACCGAACGACGTGTAGGAATCATTTTAAAAAGTATAACTTACTGACGGTACCATCGATTTACATTTATAAAACTGTAACATATGTTAAACTCAACATCAAGAGCTTCTCAAAAAATTCTGACTCTCATGACTATGCTACGAGGCATGGTGATTTATTTAGAAGTACAAAGCACCGTACTTCACTTTACGAAAGCAGTCCTAAGTATAATGGAATACGATTTTTCAATCACCTCCCCAGTGATATCAAAAACGAAAAAAATATTAATAAATTCAAAATAAGATTGAAAAAATATTTAGTGGAATCCTGCTTTTATGACATTAGTGAATATTTTGCTAATTCATAATTTTTATTTTTTTTTAAATTTGATTATTTGCTTGTTTGTATGGACGATATATTTGAAGTAATATAGTTATTTGTTTGCTGTATATATATATATATGTATATGTGTACCTATGTATGTCTGTGTATATACATTTTATGACTTGTCCTATATCATGTATGATCTTAAAGGATAAATAAAGATTATTATTATTATTATTATTATTATCAACTTCTGTACGAGTATCAAATTCCGAAGGAGGTATATCTTTGAAGAGGAATTTTCAAAATTCATACCCGAAGGGGTTGAATTTATAGGATTGATTATTCAAAAGAAGAACAGATAATCACGCTTTTTCTATTCCAGCTTGGAAATACCTCTACCACGTGTGAATTTTGGATCCCAGACCCATCCTTATTGTGAAAAAGCTTATATCTCAAATAGTGTTAGAAAAAAAAGTTGCTCGAAATTAACAATCCAGGAGGAAGCACATACTGAAGAACAGTTTTTCGAAATTCGAATCCCAATAAGTTAAAACTACCCTCTGAATATTTAAATGATTTTAATCCATGGAACTATTGATTGAGAACACAAGTTATTACTTAATTCTGATCCCCAGGCAGTAAAAACTACCCCTTTCATAAAACAGCTTATAGCTCGGAGAGGATTGGTAATGGGAGAATGAAATTCCGCACCCAATTACATTTCAGAGGGAAGTACATACTGGAGAATGTGTAGTGATAACATGGCGAATTTTATTAAAATTTTATTCACGAGTGTTCAGCAATTTTTATGATCCAATCAAAAATGATATAAAACCACGCATGCAAGGCCGTTGGCAAGAGCTAACGAAGAAAGAAAGATATGTGATATGTGAGAAATACCAAAAGGGGTTGAAATTATGCCCTGAATATCCGAACCTTCATCTATGGAACTCTCAAAATTTGATAAAAATCTGTAAAATATTTATTTAATCCTTCTGTCGAGACGAATTCTTGCTAATGTCTGAATTCTGCACCCCATGTGGTTATCATTTATATATCGTATGGCGATAAATTACTTAAGTATAGGTAAAGTATGTTCATATATATGTAGGAAGATATAAGAAAGAAGAAGATACAAGCACTTCTACAGGTTGGCAAACAATTGAGATATATATATATATATATATATATATATATATATATATATATATATATATATATATATATATATATATGTATGTATATATATATATATTATGCGAATACACTTGAGGCATAGGTCATGGGTTATATGTCGATATCCAGGGAGGTCAGCCAATCCACGGCAGCAGGAGTGGCATTCAGGATCTCATTCCATTCTCCTTCAAATTTTCTTAGTGGGCACTCGTTGGCTACGTGGGCTGCAGTTTGGTCCGGCGCTCCGCAGTCGCATTCCTGGGTGTCCGAGAGTCCCCACTTGTACAGCATGGACATGCATCTGGCGTGGCCAGTTCTAATGCGGTTGAGGCTACACCATGCTTTCCTAGGCATTTGCATTCCTGGAAGAGGAACGGTAGGGTCCTCGTGGTTATTATGGTTGTGTGGTTATTATGGTTATTATGGTTGTGTGGTAAGAACTACCCCTATCATATTATAGGTTATGTGACATCATCGCTAATGGATAAATTGAATTTGAAGTGAGGGTAACATTGGAGGGACAGGGCGTATCGTAAGGGGTTGAAACTATTTCTGAATATTGCAATTTTTTTCCACAATTTGTTTCTCAAACGCCAAGATACATTAATGTCTTTATAGTTTTTAAGGTTGATTCCTCTTTATGTCTGAATTCTGCACTTCTGTACCATAGGTTATATATCAAAGAGTATCGTTTACGAGAAAATGGAAAAATGAAAGAGGAAACCATTTCAGGGGGAGGGGGATGCATGATAACAACAGTTAAGTTGACAAAATTGGAATCCTAAAGGGTTGAAACACCTTCGAAAAACCAAAAGGGGTTACATAGTATAGCGCTGCGATAACTAACCGGATAAGCAGTGGCGTAGTTCACTAGTAACAATACTTACTCTGCACGGTCGATATAGCCATGATGTCATACTGTACAGTGAGGTCCATAGATGGAGAATAGATTCATTTTTAGCGTTATTAAGTATTTGTTTGGAAAATCTGAAACAGGTCGATTACAATATTACCCCCTTCTTGCACCCACTCTGAATTATGAGCACCCCTTCAGAAGGTCCAAATGAGAAGGGGGGTCGTGTGGGGCTTTCATTCTCTGTTCAGAAATATTAAGTCTTTGAAATTAGTAGAAGGGCTATGTCACTACGAGCGCAACCCCTATTTTGGGGTGGGTTTTGGCGAGCGGTTGAGGGGGTGGTTTTCGGGTGGGGGTAGGGATGATGGTGGCGGTCATGGGGTTGGGGGGGGTTGGTGATGAGGG
>JAFIRS010005922.1:0-46479 GCA_018342105.1 Gonioctena quinquepunctata | reverse complement strand
AGGTTGAGAAAAAGGAAAACAATAAAATAAAACTTACGTTTTTAGATGTTTGGTAGATGCACGAACACACAAACTCAGAGAGCAAGAAAGAGAGCACTGAATAGAACGATGTTCACAGTTCAGAGGACAGATGAAGAATGAAGCTGACGGTGGGGATCGGTCACCCACATCAATTTCCTACTGCGCAATTCGAAAACTGTCAACTCGACAAAATTCTCAGAACTGGATGATGCAAATCATTTGACCTTGAATATCCCACACACACGTCCCGCTTCCATGTCGCCGACAGTGCCTTAGTCCGCTTAGATACAAATACGAATAGTAATCATATGAATGAAGTTATCCCACGGTTCGAGCGTGCAGCTGCATACTCTCTTATCTTGTTAATGTAACAAACTCTTTCACAAAGGATGCCGCCGCCGATATCTTATCTCAATGTAAACAAAGGATGCCGCCGATATCCGGTCGCTTAAATAAACAACTGATAAGAAGTGCTGACGTAGATAATATTCCTGCAAAGACTTGTCGGTTGAGTCATGACCGCATCATCGCTGACTCCTCCCACTTTCCAAAATGGCCGCCGTCATTCACTGATCACGTGACACTTCCTCCCAACCAATGCCGTTGACGGATATTGGTTGACACCCCTGTCGGTTGAGTCATGACCGCATCATCGCTCTCCTCTGGCTGTTGGATAACGGCCGGCGGTATCACCACGCCCACGACCTATCACAGCTCTCCCCACCTCCCACTCTCAATCACACCTCCCATACACAACATGGCTGCCACCATTCCGACCAATCACAGCCCACTCATCCCCCACCCCTACCCACATACAACCACCCCCACCCCTCTCACCGCCATCTTTTTCACAAACCCCTCCCACAACGAACCGCCCATGACCGCCACCATCATCCCTACCCCCACCCGAAAACCACCCCCTCAACCGCTCGCCAAAACCCACCCCAAAATAGGGGTTGCGCTCGTAGTGACATAGCCCTTCTACTATGGTGGTATTTCACCGGGCGATGAGACCATCTTCCACCTACGGTTATCCTTTTAGTCGCCTCTTACGACAGGCAGGATTTACCATGGGGCTATTCTAAAGCCGACCCCATACAGCCATCGTGTGGAGGAGCACCATCCTGTTGGAATGTTATTTCCAAATTGCGGAATTCATCTGGATTATCTTCCAAAATTTCAAGGATTAACGGTTCTATTGCGTTTTGCAACAGCTCCAGATAAACCTCACCAGTTAAATCAGTATTTAGAAAAAGAGGCCCAACGATGTGGTTTCCCAGGATACCTGGCCAAACATTCACCTTCTGGGGAAATTGGGTATGTGTTTCACGAAACAGGTGAGGATTTGCGTCACTCCAATTCTGTGTATTTACATTTCCATTTAGATAGAAAGTACTTTCGTCACTAAAACAAATTGTTTTGACATAGTCTGGCTGTTGGTTAATTTTAGTTTCCATATTTTCACAAAATTCTAGTCTTCGGTCTGGGTCGTCGTCTGAGAGTTGATGAACCATTTTTGATTTGTATGGATGAAATTTGTTTTTTTTTTCAACACCCTGTGTACTTTACTTCGACTGACTTCACAGGTAGATGCAACGTAAGTTGTTGAAGAAGTAGGATTAACTATTACTTCTGCCAGTATATCAATTTTGTTCTCATCAGAAATTTGTGGTCTGCCAGATCGTTTGCATCATTAATACTACCCCTTGTTTCAAACTTACGAAGAAGCTGCCTTAAATAAGTCCTCGAAACGGGGTGATCCAGAAACCTCTCATTAAAAATGCGTTCTGCTGCATGAATATTTTGTCCAGTTTCAACAAGAATTAGGATCGCTGCTACTTTATCACCTAAAGTACGTACCATTTCGCTTCTTGAAGCACTCGAACGTTCGACTCACAACAGTTTAACAAATTATTAAAGTGTACAAAAATATTAAAAGTACCAAAAGTTGCTAAAACAGTTAAACGTTCGATTAACAATACACAAATTATTAAATGTACAAAAACAATTACAAAACAATTACAAAAACGTCGAATTAGGGAGACTAACAAAAACGTCAGCTTATTTGACAACTATCCAGAGGCGGAGCTTGAATTTGGAATTTTAGTATTAACTGATTTAATTCATCACAGCTTTGCGTTTTTTAAAAGCGAGTTGCCAAAACTGCCATAAACACAAACAAAATTAGTATCATTGAATAGGTTTTTTCGATACATTTTAAAAGAGGTGTCGCTTGCCGTAGGGTTCCATTCAAAATTATTGGTCACAATGGCCTTGTGACGCCTTCTTTGACGATGTCGTCATCTATCATCAATCACTACTAGGGAAGTTTACAACCTTTAATATTCAGTTTCCAAATTTCACTTGTTTATGTATAATCGTTCCAAAAATAAGAGGGGAGGAGGGGACTTTTGAGAAGCACTGTATGTATTAAGTACCAATATTGATAATAAAGACATCAGATCGCTCGGACTTTTTCTAATCAGAAACATTGAATTGATGCGCATGCGCGAAAATGGAGTTGTGACATGTATTGCTTGATGTTCGGTTGCTATAACTACCCAATATGACAAGGAAAGACATATAACCCGACTTATTATCAGTATTATTATTCGTAGTTAATAAATATATGGCTGAATCATATATTTATTAACTACGAATATTGATAACTGGCTATAAGAGCAATGCAATGCAAGTGGAGTTGGGTTATATATGTCTTTCTTTGTCATAGTGGCAGCGCGTAGTTATGGCAACCGAACATTAATCAATACATGTTACACCTCCATTTTCGCGCATGCGCTTCAAATGAACGTTGCCGTTTAGGGAGCGCCGAGCGATGGTCATGCTTTATTTGTTTTGGCTTCATATTTGCTGTCTTTATTATCAATATAGGTGGGTACTCAATACCATATGTATTGAGTACCAATATTGAAAATAAAGACAGCAAATGTGAAGACAAAACAAATGAAGCTTGACGATCGCTCGGACTCTTTCCTAAACGGCAACGTTGTATTGATGCGCATGCGCGAAAATGGAGGCGTGACATGTATTGGTTGATGTTGCCATAACTACGCGCTGAAAGTATGACAAGGAGAGACATATATAGCCCAACTTCACTTTCATTGCATTGCTCCTATGGCCAGGGGTGCTATTTTCAAACTCGAACGAATTTTTTCGAATGCGAGTTATCGTATGCGGAATATTTGCGGTCACCTTCGTACTGCTACGATTTTCAAACTGTAATCGAATAAATTTTCCGCTTAACATGATGTTCGCACATGAAGAAGTGGCAACATTGAATTATTCAGGTGTTCTATGGTTTCCACTTCTTGGTTTGGAAAAAGTGAGGTGTAGGTGTAAAAGCATAAAGCAGTTGTGATGAATATTGAATATAAATAAGCGAACCGGAAGTTTGTCCAGTGCTCAAAAAACAGAATTGTTAGGAGTTTCTGGAAAGAAATCCTGCTATGCAAAAAGGAAAATTCTCGAATGATTTTACATTTGAAAATGCACATGGAATGTGGATGGAAGTGTCCAACACTCTGAATTCTTTACCGGTGGCACATAAAGATTGGAGACAGTGGCGGAAAGTAAGTTGAAGTGTATCTATTGATATTTATTCGATCAATCTTAAGTAGGCTTGGCAAGATATGAAAGTGGCTGCAAAGAAAAAAAACAGCCAAATCAAAAATTTCCAGAGGGGTACTGGAGGTGGTCCACCAAGTCTGCTCCATTAAATGAAAATGAAGAGGCTATTGTTCAGATGATTGGCACTGTGGCCAAAGAAGGACATCCGAAAATTTTGGAGTCTGATACCGTTTTTGAAAATGGTGTTTGCCAAGAAGGTAGATGTCACTACTTACATGAATTTGATCATGATTACAATGCGTTAGTGGTTGATAACAATTTAGAAGATGACGAAAATAGAACACAAAAAGACCAAACTCCATCTATCTCACATAATGAAAAGAAAGTAATACAACAATATACAAAACAAAAAGGAAAACAGAAGAAAATAGTTAGAGTGGCTATGCATTCTGAAATAAACATAAAACAGACTGAGGTGTACCAAAAAAAAAAACTGAAGTTATATGGAGACGACATTCAGGCAAAGAATAGAATTGCAGCCGCTCTTGAAAATATAGCAGTCTACTTGTCGAAGTTAAAGGAGTAATCTTGTACCTGATATTTTCTTCTAGTTGTATCTATTACCTATGTACCTGTGATTACTTGTAAGACCCTGATTTGATAATATATTTAGTTTTATTGTTGTAGGAAGTATGGGATTCACAAAAGATATGCGATAGTTTGTGTTTTTGTATTTTTCTGTGAAAAATATATGTATTTGAACAATATTTTTGTTATTACTGTCTATTGGCCTTTCTCTAATAATTTTCAATTGTAGAAATACCTATCATGATGCAAAATAGTTGTATAGGTTGATAGCCTAAACTCCAAATCAAATAGGTGATGAAAATTCAGTCAATAATACATAATAAAAATACATTTCTAGAAAAAGTTATATATTTCAAGAATATTCACTGCATAATATTGTTATTCTAGAAAAAAATAAGGGAATAACTTAGTAATGAAGATTTGCTTTTATCTTCTGCTTCAATCCAATGTCAATAATTGAAATTGTTTCTTATCAGAAACTGCTGCATGTTTTGTCCATCCTCTCTAAATCAGGATTTATTCTTCGTATTCTTCCAATTTCTCTTTTAAAGTTTTCTACATCATTATATTGACTATAATCAATATCCATAAATCTATCTTCATCACCAAAGTTCACATGTGGCAAATTATTATTGATGCAAATCTTTCTCTTCCCCTCCCAACTTTTTCCTGTCATTCCGTAAGCGAATATTTCGTTCCGCATGGATGCGACCATGCGATGCATTTCAATCGAACATAACCGCATACGAACAGTGTTCACCTATTTCAAAATACAACAATTGAAATTTCACTCGATAATATGACATATCCGCATGCGGAATTCACTCTCATGGGTTTGAAAATAGCACCCCAGTTATCAATATTCGTAGTTAATAAATATATGCTTAATACATATATGGGCTCAATTATTCAAAATAAAGAAGAAGAATGCTGTTGAATGTTTTTGTTATGTGACATGTGACACTTTCGCCAATTGACGTTGACTTCTTATCAACCTGGCGATATGTATTTTGCTGTTATGGCTGTAGTTCTGTAGTTTGCATTCTATATTTATAAGTATTTGTCTGAAAGCAATATTTTTTGGAATTTTTTAATCGTTCATTTACGCTCAAACATAATCAGTTTTCCATTTCAGTGTTACTAATTGATTTTAGACAGGCAGAAAAATTGCTCTGATGGAATGATATATACTAAGATCAATCAATAAATATGATGGGAGCTATGGAGATTTTCAAGACATTTTCTTTAATACTATGTTTTTTCCCGATACTATGCTGGGCAAGAATACATAATTTGGCAATTACGGTAATTTTCTACAACTTGGAACACATGAAACGCTTTATAAATCTTCATAAAAATGCTTTAATTTGCTCAGCTGCTACACCAATTTTTTCAAACTTGATATAGTATTTTTTACGACAAATGGTTCCGACTTAATGACTGTAGTAAGACTACCTGGGTCGGTTGGCAAAGTATAAAGGGTCGTACTTTAGATAATCGGCTACTCGAGGGTATTTATGGCAGAATTTGGCATACACTGGGATCGACGCAGGTTGCTCTACTGCAGTCATGTCGAAACCATTATCGAGAAACAAACTATATTTATTGTGTAATTTTCATCAATGATGAACTTTAATTTAAAAAAAAGTTTAATAACTTCTGAATGCCATTGTAATTTTTATGTATTTCCTTAAGTTTGTTATACGTTGTCAATTATTTCAACGAAATAACAGTGCTTATGACAATAATTTATATAGGTAGCTCACAAAGAACAATATGTTTTTTCAAGAATCTTTTTTTTTTAGAATGATGCACGAAGATATATAGCTTTGAGTTCATTTGGATTTTATTCTGGAGGATACCTAGAAGTCGAACTGATTAATTTCACGGCACATCCAGAAAATGAATCTGCTTTGGTAAGGGTTGAAAATTATGGTAAAATTGCTCTTAGATGCCCACACTTTTGATTACAATGAAAATTGGGTTACGTATTTCTAACTGCTGAACATGAATCTATAATCACCTCTTTGCATTATCGAATATTTCCAGAGTTGAAGGTTAATAATATGAATGTTTTGCTTGGAAATTTTACTAAGTCTGATTAAACCACAATAGCAAAGTTTGAGTGGTTTAATCTTTTATAATAAGGGCACAAATTGCGTGAGTTAAATTTCTTAGAGGCAAAATGCTCGAGGGAAAATTAAAAAAAAAATGCTATAAAAACCACTATGAATTAAAAAAAATTGTATCTAGAACAGATTTTGACAAAAAAAAAATCCACTGCTAGGAATCGAACACAAGTTTTTCGCATAACAGTCTGGATTAAATCGCTGTATGTAGTGAGCTCAAAATCCCTTATTTATCCTTTCAGTGGTCGCAAACATGTCTATGAGCCAAGATTTTACACTTCTTGACGAAATTAACCCTATTATTTCAAGATGCAAACAAACCCTGATGGAAAAAGAATAACGTACAGATTTTTCGCCAAAATTATTCAGTAATAATTATATATTTTTTTTACCCTACTACGGCGAACCAAAAATGAGGGTTATGATTTTGACCAGTATGTATGTTCATCTGTTTTCTCATAACTTCTAAACTACTTATCATAATTTGAAAAATGAGGTTCGTTGGAAGCGTCTTTATCGTCAGCTGGTTATAGGCTATGTGACGTCACATTGAATTGAATATAGGACAAAGTAATGAACTTAAAAAAAAAGATTAAATTTTTTGAACAAAAAGAAATGTGAAATGGCTCATCAAATCACGAAATTATAACCTCAAAATAATTTAAATAAAAAGTAAGTTCAATCCCGACTATTGAAAAATCACGCTCTAAAAAGTATGAAATAAAAATAAGTTTGTCTGATCACATATGTTGATTTTTTGTCGGAGGCTCTGGAAAGGGGTCCTCAAGTCGACTCTGTGTGAACCGATTTTTCCAAAGCTTTCGACAAAGTTAATCATGATCTCTTGATTCATAAGCTTTGTTTATACAGTGTTGATGGGCCAATATTGCACTGGCTCAAGAGCTATCTTACGGATAGATCGCAAATTGTCAGGGTTAATAATTACTATTCCCATACTATCGCAGTTTCCTCGGGCGTTCGTCAAGGATCTCACCTGAGACCACTGTTATTTAACCTTTTTATTAACGATCTAATTTACTGTTTCCAAGAAAGTGAAGCTTTGCTATTTGCTGACGACTTAAAATGCTTTAAAATAATTGAAAGCGAGGCTCATTCTTTAAGTCTGCAAAATGATATAGATTGCCTATCTAACTGGTGCACACAGAATGGAATGTGTTTGAATGCATCCAAATGCCATATTCTTCGTTTTCATCGAACTCATCATCACTTACGAATCAGTAAAAACCGAATATAACGACATCATTTATAGCGACAGATCGGTTATAACAACCGAATGGCAAGGTCCCGGCCGAATCTATATAAACTAATAAGTACACATGCCGCCTATAACGACATCGGATACAGTGACATATCGCTTAAAATGACGAAACTTTATCAATATTCATCGGCTATAACGACCAACTGTTTACCTATTCCAGCAAAACAAAACATTACGAACAATTTTCACCTTTATACTAATAATATGAAGGAATATTTTGCTATAGGCTTATTATTAAGCCTAAGAAGGATTATTATCCTCCTACCTTATCCGGACCTCTTTCCCGCTTTTTGCCATTTGACCTTGCATGTTTTACGACTTATTCAGTGCGATAGTTGACCCTCGTGAATTACAGGTTGATTTTAAAACTTTTGGTTTAGATCGTGTGTTTACGCGTTACTATGTTGCAAAAAAGAAATAGGAAAGTGAAAATGACCGATTACTTTAAAAACAAAGTGTAGTCTGTAACCTGTATTGTAGGTACATACTTTATTTTTTTCATAATAAACTTTTTTATTTCATTTATTTACATTTTATTTGAAAATAAGTTCATATGCATTACCTATCCCCATACTACAAACAGACATAATATATACATACATACTTGTGTATATTGCTTATAACAACTATCGGACATAACGTCCGAAGTATACGGTCCCTTCAATGTCATTATATCCGGTTTTTACTGCAGTATAAATAATCTGACATTACATTCTGCTTCAGAAACTAAAGATCAAGGTGTGATCCTTGACTCCGCACTCAGCTATAAATCTCACATTTCCACTGTAATTCAGAAATCTATGAAGATGCTAGGCTTTTTAAAGAGAACCACTTGTGATTTTACTAACACCACTGCTATTAAATCCCTTTATTTTTCCCTGGTTAGATCGCATCTTGACTATTGCTCCACAGTTTGGTCCCAACATTACGTTACATATAAAGTGAAACTTGAGGCTGTCCTGCACAATTTCCTTAGATATATTGCCTTCAAGTTGCGCGTGTACTACGACTATGGTGCATTAGAACTCATATTGAACATACCTTCTCTTGAGGTTCGTAGAAAACAAAGAGACTTAACACTTCTATTTAAAATTATCAATGGACTGTGTATCAGCCCCGTGCTTCTCTCCAAAATATATCTATTTGTCCCCAGTCTTTCAACCAGACAGGTGCAAACCTTTTACATTTCCTTCCATAGATTCAATTACTCATACAACAGCTTTACCCCTAGAACTCTTCGTTTAGCTTACCCTTCATAACCTTCAAATTTTTAATATATCAGTTTCCTGCTTCAAAAACCATGTTATTGTCCTAGCTATTTAAACTTCCAACTCGAGCTTTTGTATTTCTTTTAGTGTTATTATGTCTGCAATAACTAGACAAGCTTGTTATAACTTGTGAATTTTTCTTATTTGATCTATATGTTATCTTACTACTTTATAGAGGGTGTCGGTGTGCGTGGGGTACCTCTTGACTGGGCGAAGTCTTATCTATCTGAGCGTACACAAATAACAATGTATGACAACTCAAAATCGCAAACAAGAGAATCTAACCTAGGAGTACCCCAAGGCTCAATATTGGGACCCTTGTTCTTTATAATATTCACATCAGACATAAAAAAATACTGCAACTATCCTGAACAAATCTTACTGTATGCTGATGATACTAATATTTTGATGTCAAACATCGGCATTGAACAATTAATTGTGAATAGTAATGGAGCCTCTAGTGAGCTTTATGAATATTGTACTCAGAACGGTCTGCAATTGAATGTGACGAAAACATATTTTATGCGGTTTTTACCAAGGAATGTTACACCTGACCAAAATCTTTACCTACATATCAATAGAAAATCAATTGAAGCTACAGAAACAATGAAATTTCTAGGTGTTACACTGGACCAAAAATTAACATGGGAGGCCCATATAAAAACTGTATGCTCCAGACTAAGCACATGTTGTTACATGATAAGGCAGCTCAGAGACTCTGTTTCTTTTAATGTACTTAAATTACTATATTACGGGCTTGTTCAGTCAGTTCTACAATATGGATTAGTATTCTGGGGTTCCTCGTCACATGCTGATAAGGCATTCAGAGCACAGAAAAAAATACTAAGAGCTATGTTCAATGTCCATCCACTGTCAACATGTAAAGACCTATTTAAAAGATCGCAAATACAAACTTTGCCCAGCTTATACATATTTCAAATAATTACCTATATTAAAGAAAATGAAAACAGGTTCAAGAAAAATGAGGATTTGCACTCGCATGGCACACGAATGAAAGGAAGTCTACACCAGAGTTACTCACGATTACAAATCTGCCAAAACTCGCCTGACTACATAGGAGTTAAATTATACAATAAATTCAAATGTATCTGTGAGCTTAAACAATATACCTGTAATGTCTAACATGTCGTTTAGCATTAAACTCAAACGTTTTCTGACAGAACAAATATTTTATAGTATAGAAGAGTTTCTCAACTTTTAAAATGTATTTTGTTTCTCAACTTTTAAAATGTGTTTTGTTTTTAATATTAATTTTTAAATTTTTTAATTATTAACTTTAATTTTACTTGTATTTTAACTGTATGCATATTTACATCCTATTTTTCTGACTAGTCCGATAAAGATGCATCTGTCTTTGATCTTTGTTGATTGAATATTTATGTATTTTTTTGTGATGAATAAATTGATTCTGATTCTGATATAACTGTATTATGCATATAATTTACTTCAATCCACCATATTGTATTGACTATTATATAGCACTGTAATATTTTCATCTGAATTGGGCTTGCCCGTGAATAAATAAATAAGTACAAAAACTAAAACCCGACTACTGAAAAGTCATGCTCTAAAAAGTATGAAACAAGAAAATATTCCCATCTGAAATTGTTATGAACAAACTATTCAATATTTATCGTCTATTAAATGAACAACTCACACGTAATATATTTTAATGTATTTAATACATATTCATAGTGATGTTCAGAGGATAGCCGTGGTCATATGCCACTTTGCCCTAAAGCTTATGATCCCTTACTACTGTTAGAATGTATTGTTTTTTTAGGGTAGGTGGCATATGACCACAGCTATCCTCTGAACATCACTATGAATATGTACTAAATACATTGGAATATATTAGGTGTAAGTTGTTTATTCAATATAAGATAAATATTGAATAGTTTGTACATAACAATTTCAGATGAGAATATTTTCTTGTTTCATACTTTTTAGGTCGTAATTTTTCAGTGGTCGGGTTTTAGTTTTTGATCTATTTTTATTTTGTCTAGTTTCATAGTGGACAAGTTGTATTTTTTTATTTTTCTCCTTTAAATAAAGGTATACTTTTTCAAAATAATTTTATCAACTATTTTTATTATAATAAAAAAACATGATTTTAACATAAAAAAATTGTGTAGTTATTTGATAATTATCAGTTGAATGTTGATGTTCAAACAACAAAAAAAAGAAGTAGGTACAAAAAAATAATAGACCGGTTTCAAAAACACTTGCACGCCACCACTGAGAAGTTAATCAATTTTGCATTTCCTGTTTTCTCATAGATATTAAATGTGTCGACATATAATTTTGACAAGACCTAGTGTGGTTTTATCGCAAAACAGTTGCGAATCTACTGTGGTTTTAAAACATAAAACAGCGAGAAGACATTTATTACTATAAAACCGAACTGATTGGTTCTCTCTTTGAAATTTCGTCCATTTGATTGGTTGAAAAATAATGAAGGAAATAGTTGCAATAAAACTGATTCATTAATATTTTGAACAGCCAAAATCTGCCTTTAAATTTTTTTTTTAATACTCCGTCATTCCGAAAACACATAACTTTTTTTTGGGTTAGGTTTGACGGTATTGAAAACGCTAATTTTTCGCCTAACCTTTTTGATAATTCAATATATATGGGCAGAGTACATTGCAGATTCGTGTTCAACAGGCAAAGATACGAAAGTACCCCAAATTTCTTTGAAATCGGAGGTGGAGGCATCCATCAGCAATTTGCCTAAAATGAAAACTAACACCATTATATTACTGAAAAGATATCAGTTTGGTTTCAGTTTAGATAAAACCATCAATGATGGGATGAATCCCAATTTGGAAGGTCATCAAGATCACTGCATACTACAAGATGCTCTGCAGAAAAGAGAAATGAAATCATGATAATTTTCAAGTTGGATCTGAAGAATAAAAAGTGAGTATAATTTCACTTACATCTGAAGAATCTTATTCCATGAATCAGTTAGGCCAAACGAGTGTTGTTTTGCCAACCATTGAAAGGGGGGTTCTACATGAATGTCAACTTTTGTTGCAACTCAATGTGTTCATTTTGCTTTTCAATGAAAAATTTCATGTGGATTATAGACGGACATATTACATACTGGTGAAAGTGACAAGACCAAGATTGACGTACTGTTGACATAAACTGAAACGTAACCTTACCTCAACGAATTGGAAAACTTATGTCTATTTTTTTTAGAACAAACCAACACATCACTGGGTATCATTTTACTAATACTGACTGATTGCCTGCTCAATGAGGATTTCTCATTCATCAGCAAATCATAAAACTATATCATCCTAAAAAACAACTCCATTAAGCAAGCAAAATCACCTTTGAATTTTAGATTTTTCAGTTCACAGTTCACGCTAGTTTAACATTGAGCTGGCAGAACAAATTCCAAGTTTGGATGTTTTCCAGAAATCCAGTAACTAGGCCATAATTGAAGACTCATTTCAGGTTCACAATTACACCAATTGATTTATTTGATAATATGAACACGATATTCATAAGATCAGATGTGGAATCATCTGCGACTGAAAGATAAACTTTAGTCACTATCTTCCATCGTTCAAGATAACCTCTTGTGGGGTATTCATGTTGAAAAAGGAAACATTATCAATTGAATAGAAATATGTTTCTGTGAATTGAAAAATCTTCGATAAAAATGAAGTTATTTTTCGTGAATATCTAACAGAAAACAACTACTTTCACGGCTAAAACCACGCTGGACATTGAACTACATCTAATAGATATTGAAAAAGGACATTAACTCAAAAGAAAAAATCTGAAAGTGAACATTTTCATTCAGATAGTTATTTGATTTTATATTCCAGACTTAATAAGGAACTGATATAGATGAATGAGACAAAGAAGAATGTTTTCCAAGAGAGAGTATTCACCAAAAATCATTTGTAACATTGAAGCAAGAGAGGCATCGCATTCACTAGGTCTTCAATACATTTTTGAAAGATTGATTTGTTTGAAAATATGAACAGGATGTTCATAAGATCAGATGTGGAATCATTCATTTTTATCGTGGATTTTTCAATTCACAGAAACATATTTGTATTCAATTGAGAATGTTTCCTTTTTCAACATGAATACCCCACAAGAGGTTATCTTGAACGATGGAAGAAAGTGACTAAAGTTTATCTTTCAGTCGCAGATGATTCCACATCCTGTTTATATTTTCAAACAAATCAATCTATCATATCCCATGACAGGTTGAATGTCAAAAAAATACTAATTTCAGAGTGTCACTCTTTGCAAAGTGAGATTGCTTCTAGAAAATTTCTTCCGGTCTTCCTGTTGATCGTGGAAGTGTGAAATATATTTTTGTCGACAAAAATGTATTGAAGAACTAGTGAATGTGATGCCTCTCTTGCATCAATGTTACAAATGATTTCTGGTGAATACTCTCCCTTGGAAAACATTCTTCTTTGCCTCATTCATCTATATGAATTCCTAATTAAGACTGGAATAGAAAAGCAAATAACTATCTGAATGAAAATGAAAATTTTCTTTTTCAGATTTTTTCTTTTCCTTTTTTAATATCTATCAGATGTATTTCAATGTCCAGCATGGTTTTAGCCGGGGAAGTAGTTGTTTTCTGTTAGATATTCACAAACAATAACTTTATTTTTCAATTCACAGAAACGTGTTTATATTCATTATTCAATTGAGAATGTTTCCTTTTTCACAATTACACCCTTTGTCAATTTTCCTAGTATTTTATATTTATTTATTTCATTACTGGGTTCTGCTAGCTTTATCGTAAAGCTAGCAAAAACTTTAGCATACAAAAATCTACTTGGACCATTAATTTGGAATCTCCAACCAGAATATGTTTTATTTCATAATATATTGTAATAAACATTACGTTGTCAGTTTGAGTCCGGGAAATGATACATTACATCACTATGGCTTTCCCGGACTGAATTTTAATATTTCAACTAACACAGGGTAAAGTTTCAACAAATAATATATTTAAATGCAAATTATAATAAGATTGGTGAAAGGTGTAAACTTGTCCCTTATATGAGCCTTAATTATGACCTACTTGGATTTATGAAAAACATCTGAATTTGGTTCTGCCACCTCAATGTTAAGCAAGCCAAGCCCATGATTTTTCCATGAACTGATGTGCAAAAAAAATCAAGTGGCCAAAATGAGACTATAATTCTGTGACTTGGAGCTAAAAGAGCTCTCTTTCATATGCTAAAACAGCCAATGTCAAATTCAACCGATGGCACATACATGGATGGACAATGTGACTATAAACTCATTCACATCAGTGAAAGAACAAAACTTCAATTCTCAAATGTGAAAATTTTGACATGGGCCCTTTTAGCTCCAAGCAACAAATATGGGCCTACACATAATAAAAAACCCCAAGGTGTTTCTGCTAGCTTAGTGGGGTCAGAAAAAGACCTAAAATGAAATAGTGATAATAGTATGGGGAAATAATATCAAAATTAGGCCAAATGCGCATACATCGCTGATAATTTGCTAGTGTGGTATTTATTTCCAATGGGCAAGCATTGAAACTCGAAGAGAAGGAATAAAATAATTAATAAAAAAACTTTTTAAAGACAAGCTTTTATTCAAATGCACTAAAAAGTAAAAAATAATTGTTTTGGATGTGTGACATAGGTTATTCCGTGAGTTATAGATTCAAAAGCTTGTCGCGCAAAGTTTTCAGTTTGAATACAAAAGCGAGGCCTTTTTTCCTGTAAGTCCTTGGAGTTGCCATTTTCAATTTATGAATTTTAACTAAAAATCAATAATCTTTGACTAAATTCATAATCTCCGACCCCAAAAACTCAGACATACCAATTTTGAATCGAATCTGGCCATAATTACAAAACTCGTCCACCATCTTGAATTTGTGAATTTTTACAAAAAATTCATAATCTCCGACACCGAAAACCCCCACATACCAATTTGGAATCAAATCATACCATAATCACAAAACTCGTCCGCCATCTTGGAGCAGCCATTTTGTTTTTTTCTACAACAAAAATTTTATGATGCATTGTCACCGGAATTATGAACACCGGCCAACTTTCAATTCAATCGAATGTCGGCAAGTGCTCCAAAAATGGAGCCAGCAAGAATGACATACGAATGAAGCAAGTTAAATAAAAGCTTGTAAAAATAGCAATAAATCATTTTAAAATGAAGGAATTCATAATATCAAATACATGGTGTTTTGGAAAACAAAAATAAATAAAATAGAATGATAATTTAAAACCTTTAAGTTCTTTTTACACTACTTATTTTTAGATTGCTGATAGATTGTAGTGAACCAGAAAGTGTACATATTTGTGAAAACAAAAATATGACCCAACAAAGAGTTGGCACATGCAATAATCTGAATTTTGATATAAAATCAGTTAAGAAGGGCAAGGCTACCTTTTACAATACATCTGTGAGTATGCACATATGATAATAAACATATTTTATCCAGTCAGTCAGTTCTTGATGTTTTTATATATTAACTGATCTTTGCTGTATTTTCGTTAGTGCATAATATTATCACTTATTTTCTCAGTTTGCCATGGCTGTCAAAAACATACAAGAAGAAGGACTCTACAATCTATTCTTTCACAGCTGCCCGAATTATAACTCGAACACAGAAACCTTCATCGACTTTGACATCAAGATAATCGAACAAAACCCAACTAGCTACCTTTCGGCTGGAGACATGCCCCTACCAGCACTCTACTGCATGATGTGCATCCTATTCCTGTTATCAGGAATGTTCTGGGTTTTCTTGCTAAAGCAATCTAAACACCCTGTGTTCAAAATCCATTACATGATGGCCGTGCTGGTCTTCTTGAAAGCTATATCATTAGCGTTCCGAGGAATCAACTACCATTACATCGAGAGACTGGGAGTACATTTGGCAACATGGGCCATATTGTTCTACGTAGCGCATTTGCTCAAAGGCGCTCTTCTGTTCGTCGTATTGGTACTCGTAGGAACAGGATGGACATTCATCAAACACGTTTTGACACCGAGAGATAAAAAACTGTTCATGGCTGTGATACCATTGCAAGTGCTTGCGAATATGGCAGAAATAATCTTGGAAGAAAGTGAAGAGGGGGCCAGAGAGTACCTAGCATGGAAAAACTTCGTTACCCTAGTTGATTTGCTGTGCTGTGGTTGCATACTGTTTCCTGTAGTGTGGTCTATCAGGCACTTGCAGGAAGCTTCTCAGACTGACGGAAAAGCCGCTATGAATCTGAGGAAGCTGAAGCTCTTTCGTCATTTTTACGTCATGATTGTTTGCTATATCTACTCCACGAGGATCATTGTGTATTTGCTGAAGATAACAGTGCCTTTCCAGTTCGGATGGCTCCATGAGATGTTCCGTGAGATGGCGACTTACGTATTTTTCGTGCTGACTGCTTACAAGTTCAGACCCGCCTCGCAGAATCCATATTTTGCTCTGAGTGATGAAGAGGACGATTTCAATGAAGTGTAAGTAATTTGTTGCCTAACCTGTTGCTGTTTTTTTTTAATATATTGCCTTTATTCATCTTGAAAAATGTTTGTGTTCTCATAAGCTTTGTCATTGCTGATGAGCTATTTGAAAGCTAGACAACAGATGGTTAGTATAGAGGAATGTAGCTCGGATCTTCTATATCTCAAATCGGGAGTACCTCAAGGTTCTATACTCGGCCCGTTACTGTTCTCTATATACACTTCCCATTTATCACAGGCTCTTCACACTTGTCAAGTGCATTTATATGTTGATGATACTCAAATATATTATAGTTTTCCTGCTAAAATGACAGGAAATGCTTGCGACCTTATCAATGCAGATATAAACAGATTTTTTGACCTGGCTATGGACCATTGTTTATTTATAAACTCTAGCAAGTCAAATGGTCCAAAATATCTGCATTCAAAATGAACCACTAGCTATTGTTAGTGAAGCAAAAAACCTTTGGTGTCTTGATGGACGTAGAGCTGAGATTTGAAAAGTTCATAAATAGACTTATACAACTTATTTCTTGGCACTGAAAATCATTTATGGTAACTGATCTTTCCTGCCTTATCATGTGAGGAAATCCTTATGTGAATCGTTGGTAATTTCATTCTTCAACTATGCGGATGTTCTTTATGGCCCATGTCTAACCATTCAATATAAAAATAAAATTAAAAAAAGTTCAGAACTCGTGCCACAGATTAGTTTTTTGTATTCATCGACAACAAAGAATCTCATATAAATTTCAAGAAATTGGGTGGTGGAACATGAAGAAAAGAAGGGTATTTCATGCTCTCTGCCTTTTCCATAACATAATTGTGACAAAAAATCCTTCATGTCTGCAAAGAAAAATTACATACCGTACTGTACCAGATGAAACGTTAATGTACCACTGATCTTTTAATTAATCAATTACTTAGAAAAAAAAAACAAGTTCTTGAGCTTTTATATATACATATATAAATATATATATATATATATATATTTATATATAAGGGTGACTGACTAGTTAGGTACAAAACTAGGAATATTGGGGTAAGCAGCAATGAAAAAGTAAACTTTTTAAAGTTTATCCAAGCTTTCGGAAATGTCTATTTCCATAGTCAGGGAAACTACAATAGATGAAAAAACCAATAGTAATACATATTCAAGTGCGAAACATTATGCTACTTACAACTCTGTCGAGGATGGTTTCAATTATGTTAAACATATTCATTTAACATAGTGATACTGAAGAAAAAACGTTGATCAAGAAATAAAACTAAGTTCAAAGTTAATATAAACATATTAACATTATATAAATATAAATATGTACTCTATATGGTGTGACAAGTGAAACTGACAGATTAGGAATAATTCCCGCAATTATATTTAAGCCATCGACACCTGATGGGTGTCACTTGGAAATTATTGCAGTGGTGCCAATTGTTAGATTAGTACCAACTGTTGTTACCAGGTGGCAGAAAACATGAAACTTATTTGATATTGCATTTTTGTCACACCACATAGAGTACACATTTATATTTATATAATTTTAAACAATGTTAATGTGTTTGTATTAACTTTGAACTTCGTTTTATTCCTTGTTCTACGTTTTTTCTTTTGTAACACTATGTTAGTTGAATATGTTTAACATCATTGAAACCAACTTCAACAAAGTTGTAAGTAGCATAATGTTTCGCGCTTGATTATGTATTACTATTGGTTTTTTTCATCTATTGTAGTTTCCCTGATGATGGAAATAAACATTTCCGAAAGCTTGGATAAACCTTAAAGAGTTTACTTTTTCATTGCTGCTTACCACTATATATATATATATAGAAATAGTGAATTTTCATTTAAGCTCTTACTCTGAATTAAATTTAATATCTGAAGTAACCTGACCTAAACGATATTCAAAATTATAAACACCTTAAAAGGTTTCTCAATTATCCAAAATTATTCATTTAAAAGTCCGTAGCGTTTTCTAAAACAATTCAAGAGATGATATTCAACAAGTACCTCTCTGATGAGCGACCCTTTCGGAAATTCAGAATGGACTGGCCTATAAATCTTGTTCAAAACCTTTCCAAGCCTTCCTACAGACGGTTTGTGCCCGAAATTAGAATTGGTATCTATCATATATTTATTAACTACGAATATTGATAACTGGCCATAAGAGCAATGCAATGAAAGTGAAGTTGGGTTTTATATGTCTTTCCTTGTCATATTGGCAGCGCGTAGTTATGGCCTCCGAACATCAACCAATACATGCCATGCCTCCATTTTCGCGCATGCGCATCAATTCTACGTTGCCGATTAGAGAGCGTCCAAACGATGGTCATGCTTCATTTGTTTTGGCTTCACATTTGCTGTCTTTATTATCAATATTGGTACTTAATATATATATGGTATCTATCCCTCGAGGTTATAGTCTCGGGGCATAAGGTTAATTTGAGGTTCTATTTTAATATAAGATCGATACTTGAGAAGCTAAATTTATGACATTTTCTACATATAGGAGTATTGTTATTCACCTAGGAGTGCATAATGCTTTTTAGTTTCCCATTTGGCTAGATGATTGCCAGAAACCCAGTGAAAACATGCAATCGCCACAATTCCTAACTATCTTGACTAAATTTTCTCATGTCCCATTTCTGTAGGAATCAGAAAATCCTCCGTAACAACATATTCCTCTTACATAATTTTTTTACTAGATCCAGATATTCTCTTCTTGAAAACTGACTATTACATTCGTCTCTGGAGCGGTGTTCAATGGATCACATCTGTTTAGCACTTAACTGAGCCTTAACAGGAAGATAGTTATAAATAAATTGAGAAGTCTTACACATTCGGACGTTTTGAACTGAATAAATTTCGGTAAATTGTCTTCTTATTTGAAAAGGAATAATTCCAAATATACGATATGGGTTCTGTTACAGTACAGACATTCACAATTTGAATATTGGATATAAAAATATGATCGTAGTGTCAAAATTTTAGATACCACCCCTCTTAACTCTTTCGGGGGCATCTCTGAAAACATGAAACTACATCTATGTGCCCAACAACTTTTTATTCATTTTTTATTTCTTGAAATAGGCTGAAAATACAGAAATTAGAACAAAAAAATATATAATTTTTTTTCAATTTTTCTCCAAAAAAAACAGGTACCGAAAGTTACCGAAAAAACAGTATGGCAGACACCTTTTTCCCACCAAAAACACACCAATAATGAAATGACAGCTCCTAAAGTTTGTGGTATATTATTTGAATCTCTGCGCATATGGTCTTTCTTTGGAAGTGGTACAAAATGTGGACCATTGCCCTGAAACAGTTAAAGAATTAAATTTCATAAAATTCAAAACTAATTATAAAGACTTTTTGCTCGACTGAAATGAAACGAAAAGAGTGATATTTTGTCTAGAATAATTACACTACATTCTTTGGGTCAAGTGTTTGTTCGTATTCAACTTATAAACATAACTATGTATAACAATCACAGGATTGTTTTTTCCTTTGCCAGGGTTAAGTGAAAGAACATTCGTGATCCATAGCATTGCAGACAATGAACCCTTTATTTCGTGATAGCTTGAATATATCAATTATGTCATCAACATTGCACACAACGTGCACGCTGTCTCACCACGTCTGTCTAGCACTTGGCCAATAATTTTCCAAACTTAAAAAAAAGTTGAATTATTTATTTATTTGTTATGTACGAATAACCCCATTTTACAATAAACTCATTGATTGAAATACATTGGTATAAGTAAAATTCATTGATATACATTTAAATTCATTAAAAGTAACATAAAATACATATAAACACAAAGTACATCGGCTATGGAATTTTTGAATTTATGAGCAGAACTCGCATCTTACTAATCATGGATTTAATAGTCCAATGTCAAGGATATTAAGGGAAGCTAATATTTCAGAAGTTGATTTTTTCACTGACTCGTTGGTGGCTTTCAAGAGTTCTGCAATTAATTATGTATTTTCTCTTTAGATTTTTGGGAGTATTTTTTAGTTTTAAGTATTTTAAGTACTTTTTATATTCTAATTTTTACAACTCTTGTAACTATAGGGGTTTTCCCGTTTATACCAAATAAATAAAAAAAAGCAGTATTGTATCTTTTGTGAATAAATAGCAGTATATTTTGATGGCATATCATGTCTTGTCCCTAGATGTCGGAAGGCATATGCCGTCTTGTCCGCAAACATGTTAAATATCCAAAAAAATAAAAAAATTACACAAAATACAAAACTTTAATTTTTGATTTGTAATTTTAATTATGTTATTATTAATAATAAAGACGATATTATTATTATATATGATCTTTGTATTCTTTGTTTGCAGCCTAACTGAATCGGGTGCTACCGAAGGCTTGAAGAAAGTGAATTCCAGAATCACCAAAGTTCCTCTGCATGAACAGATGCTGACCGAAGTGACTGAAGAAGAAAAAGATGCCTTACTGGGCCAAAAAGAAAGCAGTCACGAATACGATTAGTTTTCTGCAGGGCAAATTTTCAATAACGGCACCTCCTCGTTTTCTGCTGTGATAATTTTTGAATTAACTGATGAACTGACTCACGAACATTTTATTATGTATGATTGTCTGTGGTTTCAGGACAATTTTCAATTGTTCATTAAATAAACTAATCAACTGTGAAGTGATGCAAGGAAAATTCATATTTTGTTCAAGAGGCTTCGGAGATCTCTTGGGCCTTTTTGCTGTTGCATTATACAGTTCCAATACTTTAAACATTTTTCTATACCATTATTAAGTAATGTAAACCTCATTATTCAAAACAAAAATTATTGAAATACTGTGGTTTTGAACTATTGGTTTATAATTATTATCCCCAAATAATGAATTCAAGGCGGCCCTTTGATGATTTAAATCCTACTTTCCAAGGGATTTTTGAAAAAGTAAGTATTTAGATAAAATAAAAAAAAAAAAAAAGGGGAAAATAAGTAAAAACTTGCTTTTGTTTATTCCAACAAGACTCATGAGTAAAACTACGTATGGGCTTTTTCATCCAGATGATAAATGACCAACCTAGTTCCATTTGCGGAACCAGCGGCAGTGGTGTTGGCTTACTTTTTGAAATTTACATTAATAAATAATGTAGGAATAACTTTTGGAAAGCCAATTTCAAATTAGATTCATTTGAAAATTGAAAATAATAAGGTAAGGATTCATTTGTTGAAAATATGAACAGGATGTCCATAAAATCAGATGTCGAATCATCTGCAACTGAAAGATAAACTTTAGTCACTATCTTCCATCGTCAAGATAAATAACTTCATTTTTATCGGGGATTTTTCAATTCACAGAAAAATCTTTCTATCAATATTCAATTGAGAATGTTTCCTTTTTCATGTAAAGATTCAGTTCTGAAAAGAGTTGGAACTTACTATTTGAAAGTATATCAAGTTGGTTTGCTTGATAATATGAACAGGATGTTCATAAAATCACATGTGAAATCATCTGCGACTGAAAGATAAATTTAGTCACTATCTTCTATCATTCGAGATAACCTCTTGGGTGGTATTCATGTTGAAAAGGTAAACATTCTCAATTGAATAATGAATAGAAAGATTTTTCTGCAAATCAAAAAATCTTTGACAGTAATGAAGTCATTTTTTGTAATATCTAACAGAAAACAACTACTTTCCAGGCTAAAGCCACGCTGGACATTGAACTACAAAAGATTTTGTATTTTCTCAAAAATATTTCTATTCAATTGGAAATGTTTTCCTTTTCTATATCAAGTTGCTTTTCTTACTAGGTATAAACAGAACCTAAAAAAAATATTAAATTGAAAGTTGCATGACTAATGGTGGATTTATGCAACACCAATTAACAAATAATGAGCAATTATAAGTTGAACCATCATCTTACAATGGCCGTGTTTATGCAGACAAGCAACAAGTAGAAAGTTGGCCAACTTTTAACTTCTTACTTTAATAGAACCATATTTTCTTCTAGTGCGCAACTAGTACGCAGATGACCGTGGATTGGTCGTACGATGACGAAAGCTAACCTATCTTTTATTGAATAAAATATTCAGGTTTGTTTTTGTTGTGGATTGTAGTGCTTTTGGAATTTCATTTGTGTGTGAAAATTACTGTAAAAATGGAAATTGATTTTAATTCAAATTAAAAAACTAAAATGTAGGGTTAATTTAAATGGCTCGGATCTCTGACTTGTGCGCATGCTTACTTTTCTTCCTTAATTGTTAATTCATTGTGCATAAATGCGATCATTTTCATTACTTGCTTTTTCCTGAGAATAGTGAGGCAAATTTGTCACGAGACTCGGCACTTGTGGTAGGGACAAACATCAAACCTTCTCCATTCAAGATAGTGTTATTTAAGCGATACAGTTGAATTATTTAAAAAAATGCTCATGCTCCCTGGAAATAGCTGTTTGATTTTTCTAACGTGTTTTTGCCTCCTGAACACGAATCCGAAAGGAAAACGCGGCGGTCTCATACCGTTTCCGAGATATATTGACTTTCACCTTCTTCAGGAGATAATTTTTAGGACCGTTTCTGCGCACAAATATTAGTGACAATGCCTCCTTCTTTTTGCCATCTTAAACTACAAACACCAAATCACTTATTTTTGGTACAACTTAGTACAAAATATAGCCAGTTTTTGAAAAGGGAAACATTCTCAATTAAATATTGATAGAAATATTTTTCTGTGAATTGAAAAATCCACGATTAAAATGAAGTTATTTTTTGTGAATGTCTAACAGAAAACAACTACTTCCCCGGCTAAAGCCACGCTGGACATTGAACTACATCTGACAGATATTCTAAAAAGGCCCTAACTCAAAAAAATAAATCTGAAATTGAAAATTTGCATTTTTATTCAGATAGCTATTTGATTTTCTATTCCAGTCTTAATTAAGAACTCATAAAGATGAATGAGGCAAAGAAGAATGTTTTCCAAAAGAGAGTTCTCACCAGACATCATTCATAACATTGACGCAGGAGAGACATCGCATTCACTAGGTCTTCAATACATTTTTGTCGACGAAAATCTATTTCACGCTTCCACAATCATCAGGAAATCCGGAAGAAATGGGAAAAAAAAATTTCAAAGAAGCAATCTCACTTTGCAAAGATGGAAAAAGTTAGAATCATTTCTTTTGGAGAGGCACTTTGAAATTAGTGTTTTCTGACATTAAAACCTGTCATGGGGTATGATAGATTGATTTGTTGAAAATATAAACAGGATGTTCATAAAATCAGATTTATCTTTCAGTCGCAGATGATTCCGCATCTGATTTTATGAACATCCTGTTTATATTTTCAACAAATCATAGCCAGTTTTATCGATAAAATACTCCCTTCAACAGTTACAAATAACAACTTCTCACCTTTGACAGATGAAATTTAGTAAATGTGAAAAGTTAGGTTGAAGGAGTATTTTTTCGATAAAACCGGCTGAATTTTGTGCAAAGTTGTACCAAAAATGAGTGATTTGGTGTTTGTAGTTTAAGCTGGTAAAAAGGAGGCATTGTGAGTGATTTTTGTGCGCGAAAACGGTGCCTTAAAATGACCTCTTGGCGCCAAACAAACAATTATCGAAGAACATTATATTTCTTTGAAAGAAGTAATCAAAACGCAGCCGTGCATCTCGCTGCCATCATTTGACTCTTGAAGACCTCTTGAAAAAGGAGACTAAATGGTAAACCTAATAACTGAAAGTCATAATTTACATAGGTAGTTACAAATATCATAAAAAATAATCAAATAAATGAAAAATAAATAGCTAATTAATTAACAGTAAAAAAAACATTGATTACAATAAAAACTTTTTAACTAAAAATTAAACCGACGAAAAAATCAACTGAAAAGCAAAAAATAAAATAAACCTTAGTCTAAATGATAATTGAGCTCCTAAACTAATGTGAGTAACTGATTTTGAGTCGGCGCCAAACAAACAATTATCGAAGAACATTATATTTCTTTGAAAGAAGTAATCAAAACACAGCTGTGCATCTCACTGCCATCATTTGACTCTTGAAGACCTCTTGAAGAAGGAGACTAAATGGTAAACCTAATAACTGAAAGTCATAATTTACATAGATAGTTACAAATATCATAAAAAATAATCAAATAAATGAAAAATAAATAGCTAATTAATTAACAGTAAAAAAAACATTGATTACAATAAAAACTCTTTAACTAAAAATTAAACCGACGAGAAAATCAACTGAAAAGCAAAAAATAAAATAAACAGTCTAAATGATAATTGAGCTCCTAAACTAATGTGAGTAACTGATTTTGAGTCGGCGCCAAACAAACAATTATCGAAGATCATTATATTTCTTTGAAAGAAGTAATCAAAACGCAGCCGTGCATCTCGCTGCCATCATTTTACGCTTTACCTAATTCAATTGCTAGTTTGCTTGGCGCCGACTCAAAATCAGTTACTCACATTAGTTTAGGAGCTCAATTATCATTTAGACTAGGGTTTATTTTATTTTTTGCTTTTCAGTTGATTTTTTCGTCGGTTCAATTTTATGTTAAAAAGTTTTTATTTTTCAATTTTTTGATGCTGAAATCTACTAATTACTACCTACTTAATTTTTGATTACTTCCAAAATACTTACTTACCTAGCTTACTTCAACTATTAACTATTAAATAATATGAATTTCTATTTTATTGTTATATAATATAAATTAATTTTGAAAGTTCTGGTTAGTTGATTTCATCGCTTTGTATATAATTCCACCCTTTCATAGAATGTAATCATTTTGATGGATGTAGGAGGGTCTGTCAATGTCAACTACATATGTGTGCCAAAGTTCACAAGGGAAAAATCAATCATCCCCTATTTTTCTACCCATAGGGGTGGATCATTTCATTCAAAATTGGGATATCATCATCTATGAGGTATACCCATTCTAATAAAAAAAGAATCATCCAAATCGGAAAATCCACTACAAAGGTATGCCCGATAGAATCGATTAACGGACCAAAATTCAAAGGGTGAACGATCAATATCCTTCATTTTGCTACCCTTAAACCCTTATTACACTATGCCTTTTTCGTGCCTATTTTTGTGCTTATTTTCATGGCTATTTGTTGGCTGAATTTCCCCAAATAACTGGCACTATTACACCGTGCCTTTTTGATGATTGTTTCAGGCGCTAATTTCAGAGCTGCAAACCTAAGGAAAATTGACATTTACCTTAAATGATTAAGTAATTTAGTATACCTGGACTATTTGTTTCAACTTTTGCTTTACCTGGCACACGAGTGCAATTTGAACAAAACGAAAACTATGTGATTAATTTCATCTATTTGTTGGTTATGTCAAGTCCTGTTTTGGCAAACCTGACATTTCCACAAACGTCCTTGAAATCCCCTCGATTCAGGCGGAAAAATAGAACCAGTCCTATTTATTTTCACGCCTGAAACAATCAACAAAATAGCCACGCGCGCATGCGTATTTGTTTAAAATTTCAGCCACGGGCAGTCAGGCAGACAAATAGGCACGAAAAAGGCATAGTGTAATAAGGGTTTTAGGGATCGATTTTGTTGTTCAAATTGAAATGGAACCAACTTCGAAGCGAAGGACACTCTATCCAATGGAAAAAGAATCATCGGAATCGAACCGCTCTGTAAAAAGTTGTGCGTGATCATACATAAAATAAAAAATAAAAAAATATACGCGTCCAATAGAGAACCTCCTCATTTTTGGTTTCGTCGGTTAAAAACATATAACCTCTCTATTGGTTACTGAATCATATTCACTGTGATGTATTAAATTTATCTTAGTTACCAAATATAATTTGACTAATTTTTTTCATTCTGAAATCAATTTAAAATTTATTATTATTTTAAACGACTAATATCAGAGTTCAAAAATTTTAAGATTTCGACAAGAAAGCCACCGTTTTAATGTTGCTACATTGTTATCCTTCACATTTGCATATTTTAATTTGGTTCCTGGAACGTCGTCTTCTGTCATAAACATTTTTTTGATGTCTATTTTTACATGCGAGTTAGGCAATGTTTGTCCCTACCGGACTCTAGCGCTGCTAGTGGGGAATTTTTCGTACTTGAGGAAAAAGGCTCATTGTTATTTGATAATTGTTAATTGGTGTTCCACCATAAAACTCGAAGATTTAATTTTTTTTATTTATTTTGGATGAAAGTAATACTTATGGCTGAAGAGATAAATATGAGCGATGATTGTAGTATATAGTATTATTGTGAGAACTAGGAGCTTCTTTCATAAAACATTTGTGACATGATACAGCTGATGAAACTAACTCATTCAGACACTTGTATTCAAGGTTTTATGAAACAGGAAACAGGCCCAAGTACCGAGAAATGCAATTTTCGACATAATTCAATCGGATTGGAGTTTTATAGATGAGTATTCTAGTTTTATTAATTGAATAATTTTCAATTACTTGGAACAATTATTCTTCAAAAGAGGTCTGAGGAAGAAAACAGAGAGAGCTGTAACCCGAAACCTTATAATTATAATCGACCTGTAAAATATCGGACACTTATTACATAACACCCTGTAGGTATGGATAGAATATATATATATAAATATATATTGTCAATCAACTATACAGGCTTATCATACGATGAATAAGATGGTCGAAGAATAATTGGGAATACGCATTTGCCCTTTTCTAAAATATTTTGATTTGCCCATTAAGATTACCATCACCTAGAAGATACTCCTAGCGTCTCTGATGGACGTATGCATCGTTACTTCACACAGTTCAAACTTTTACCGCTAATAGTTGCTTCAAACTCAACTATAATTTCATCGGTCTTCGTTTATATGTTGTACTAATATTTTTATTGTCATGGAGTATTCTAAATTGTTATTAAAACCTATTAAAAGTGAGGTTGATCATATGTTTGGGTTGTAAGAAATAGTATTGTCTATCAATATTCCTGAAACAACCACAATTGGCGCTAGTGTTTGGAGGAAGTTGTTCAAGTGAAGGTCAAATCGAGTTTGAATTGACAGGGCAAATATTAAATTTGAAAATTTCGACAATATTTTGGAATTTGAGAAAGTATTTTCACAAAATGTAATGTTTTGTATACGCTCCCCAAAACAGCAACTTTGGGAATTGAAAAAAATCCGTAAAGTGTTGCCATGACGACATGAACTGAATTTTATTCATTCATAAAACATAACTGAACATTAACGGGTGTTTATAAATACTATAAAAACTATGAACCGATAACATTTTGCCGCAGAAAAGCTAGGAATTTTGATTTTTTCAGATTAAAATTGTCAATGGTTATTGTTGCGGTAGGTATACAAACATGACGACTTTTATACTTTCTTTCTTCGAAAAATTGAAAAAACCCTTACAAGAATTAGAATAATGGTTTAGTTTGGGTTGAAATCAAGTTTCGATTTTCACACCTAAACCTACATACATTTATTGGATGATAACAATTTATATTTCATTTATTCCAAATGTCATTACTATTCAGGATTACCACGAAGTGGGCGACATCTAGCATTCACGATTCGAATGTCATACTAGGGGAAAACAGGATTTTGCTGTATACTGAATACATTTGCAATTTTCTTTCAAATTTCAAGTATCTTTCTGAATGGTTGTCATATTTACACACAAGCTTATTATATTCAACTATCTATATCCCCATAATACGTTAGTATAGTTGGATCCTGGAAAAAATGACTTAAAACACAATTAGGGAACATAATAAACGCAAATGTTATTAGAGAGATATTGCAACTTAGAAAATAACGCATGCTGTGTGTTATAACGTCTATGGTCTTAACGTTTGTTCCGAATGTACAGGTATTGCCACATTACCATCATGCCTTAATAACGCACTGTCATTGATTGATGGGGTCATATAGGCGAGGGGAGACTGTTGTATGATAATAGGCCAATCAATAGAGATTTTCTGCTCTAGTGATTCTGTGACTAAAATACTACCAGGAAACCGACTGTGCCATCATACGAAGTTATATCTTGTTATGTTTCCTACTCGCAAGTGTCATTGATAAATTTGTAATGAATATTTAAATACAAAAAACCTTTTTTTTTTAATTTTTTTGCTTGTAACATGAAAACTAATGAAGCAATCTAGATGTTCTCAATAAGTTTTAGCGCAACTCGATCGGATTATTAGTAAAGGAGAAAACCAGAAAAAATCAGCGTTTTTTGAAACATTCATTACTCCTCCACTTTCTGAGTTGTAGAGCAGGATTTCCACGATATAGTAGTGATTGATATGTACTTTATGTGTGAGAAATTGAGGCGCTATCAGATCATTAGTTTTGCCATAATTGCAATCTAAATTTTTTAACCTTTATTGCAGCAGACCTAGATGCTCCATAGGTTACGAAAGCGCAGAAGGGCCAACAGTAAAATAAATTTCAAAAACATTTGGAATTCCCACTGTGAACTGACAATTGTCACTTTGAACTGACAATTGTCACTTTGAACTGACAATTGTCACTTTGAACTGACAATTGTCACTTTGAACTGACAATTGTCACTTTGAACTGACAATTGTCACCTTCGAAGTGACAATTGTCACTTCAAAGAAGCAATTGTTACTCAAAAAGGACATTTATTGCCAACAACAATGCAAGAATATTGTTTTTCAATCAATTTACGAGTGTACTGCTGTGATTTAGATTGAAAATTATGGGAATTCAACTCATTACGAAAGTAATGTTTCCTTTTTCAAATAGAAAACTCTTTATTTTCCATCTATAAAACAATACTCTACTTTTTTCATTAATTTACTTTACTTTACTCTAATATACAATATGTTTCGCAGAGAGGTAATTATTATTATTCTCCAGTTAATGAATTATTGAATGAATCAAATCTTGGAACTAAAGAATTATTCTGTTTCTCGAACTTGCAATATGAAAGGGGTTTTGTCTGCCACTTGATCATCAAAGCAACAATACTGGATATCGCTGACTGCTTCATTCACCTTTTCATTGATAAAATGATAGCGGACATCAATATGTTTGCTCCTTTGATTAAACTGCCCATTTCGTATTAATTTCATGGTGGTATTCAGCTTGATGGTCACATTTCGATTTGTAAGCTCGTTAATGAGTGATTAAATTAATTAATTCCTTAGTGCAATCTACAGCGGCAATATACTCTGCCTCGGTACTAGATAAGTCCACAATAGGCGAGATCACTAATATCTGGAAAAAATACCACAAAATCCATAACGATAAGAAAAGTGTTTTTTTTTCCAAGTAGTTTTTCCAAAAAATTTCCCAAAGAAATGCTACTATTTGAACACTTCGAAAACCGCGCCAGGATGTTCAGTTCAGATCTATCGCCAGCCCAATTACAGAGTTACCAAGTGTTATTCATAATATTCCTTTACAATGTAAGCAGGCCGAAAAAATAATAACATTGCACTCGGTATACATATATATCATTCAAGAATAACTAAATCAAGAGCAACTATCAAATGAGGAGTCTTCATTTCAATATATCACATGCTGACACAAGTTTCTGATGAAACAGAATAACATTTCCTCAGAAGTTCCGCAAAATAGTGACACTGGCAACTCGCTGATCGCGAACATTGCCAGGAATTACATCGTTACCAAGAGTTATTCATAATATTTCTTTACAATAAGAGCAGGCCGAAAAAATAATGACATAGCACTCGCTCGGTATATATACATATTATTCAAGAATAACTAAATCATAAGTTCTGATTAATTCATAGGATGAAAGAGAATAATGTTTCCGCAGAAGTTCCGCAAAATAGTGACACTGGCAATTCTGGAAAATGCCAGATCAATGGACTTGTGACGTCAAAAGAAGCGGCAAGAACGCTGTGTTTGAATGTCTCACTGAATTTGACGCTTTTAGAGCAGCGTTCATTCGAATATTACACAATATCTTCTAGAAAAAACTATGCATATATAATATTTTATCACTATATTTCAACTTCAAGCACATATGAAGCAAATTTGTGAGTTTGTGATCTCGCCTATCGGTTGTTTTCTGGAACACCAGCATACAGTTCCTTCGCAAATCATCACAACAAATCAGTCGTGCTTTTTCTTTCTTCGGTGTCACTGCAAAATCTTAGTCACAATATGCTATTAATTGGTTACCTGAATTTCTTGAGTATCAAATTCCATAATGTTGGTAGTGTTTTTCAAATATCTCAGTATAGACAGATTTCAAAGTGACAATTGTCACTTCGAAGTGAGAATTGTCAGTTCAAAGTGACAATTGTTACTTCAAGTGACAATTGTTACTTCAAGTGTCAATTGTCAGTTCAAAGAGACAATTGTCACTTCAAATTGACAATTGTCACTTCAAATTGACAATTGTCAGTTCAAAGTGGCAATTCCAAATGTTTTTGAAATTTATTTTGTTGTTGGCCCTTCCATGCCTTCGTAATAGGTGGTCCGATTTAAATTTTTCTGAAAGATTTTGAGAGAGGAAGTATAGTATTACAAAACGGCTATTCTCATTTTGTATTAAAATGCTGCGAAATAGGGAGAAATACTTGCAAACATGACCGAAAACCGGTCCATGAAAGCGGATCAGGAGTGGGGATAAAGCAGCAGTCGCGGGGAAGCGAATATACCGTGTGTAACAGGATCATGGTACACTCTCCTTTCTCCTCCTTTTGTTTTGAAGGTAATTGATTGAAATTTGGGATATCCCATATACATAATGAGCGGCACTTTTTGACCTACATATGTTTTTTTTTTCACTTTCGGTTTCGCCGGAAGTGATACCAACTTTTGATTTTTAAATAGAACACATTGTATATTATTACATTTCTGAAATCTGCATAATTTTCTGAATCCAATGATACCACATAAGTGACATTTCAAACGTCAATATTTTTGATAATTCAATTTTTAGTTTTCTATTTAAGTGTGCCATGATGGTTCCGATTTATTCCAATTCACCCATCTGATGCTAGAAAAATCGAAATCCCGTCAAAAATACTAAATTGCGTTTTTTATGAGCAAATAAAGTTAATCGTAATCGATTTTGGGGTAAAACTCAATTTTTTCAAATGGAACCATATTGGTACCGTGGTACCATTTATTAGTACACTCAATAAGGAATTTATTCATACCTGCTAATGAAATGTGCGACAAATACAATCAAAATTACAGCTAAAAGAAAATAAGATAATACAATTACTTTGTTCTAATTTAATGCTAAGAAGTTACTAAGGTGGCTTTGAAATACAAAAAATGAACACAAAACATTACAATAATTGTTCGAAATGCTGTCCATTAACGTCAATGCACTTCTGAACTCGCAT
This sequence comes from Gonioctena quinquepunctata, assembly GCA_018342105.1. NCBI lineage: Eukaryota > Metazoa > Arthropoda > Insecta > Coleoptera > Chrysomelidae > Gonioctena > Gonioctena quinquepunctata. The sequence continues at coordinate 14,765 of JAFIRS010005922.1, read as the reverse complement.
AGCTGTTTCTTGAAGAACGTTCGCTAATTGCTGGGCCGTTATACCATTAATTGCGCGTCTTACTCGCAACTCCAGGTCTTCGCGAGTTGTAACAACGGTTGCATAGACAATGTTTTTCAAATGGCCCCAAACAAAGAAATCAAGAGGTGTCAAATCAGGTGACCTTGAAGGCCATCGCACAGGACCATTTGTCGAAATTACGTTTTCTTGGAATGCCTGTTGAAGGTAATCAGTTACCATTCTTGAACTATGGGGAGGAGCTCCATCTTGTTGGAAATACATTCCCTGTTGTAGATGGAAAGGTTATTCAGTTAACCTGTCCTCAATTTCATTTTGCAGAAATCCTAAGTATCTATCTCCAGTCAAGCGTTCTTCAAATATTATTGGACCAATGATTCTACGACCGAGTATTCCAAGCCAAACATTGAAACCGAACCGCACTTGAAAGTTACAATAAATTTTGATTTTCTTGTGACCAATACCTTGTATTTTGTCGGTTAAATAATCTAATATTTGTAAACCTAGACTCGTCCGAAAATAAAATCCATCCCAAAAAAGCATTGTTTGGCTGCACATTATTCTGCAAGATCCAATTGCAATATTCCATCCTACGTTCATAATCATTTTCGTACAGGTGCTGGTGCAATTGATATGTGAAAGATTTATAATTATGTTTGTGCAAGATTCGGCTTACCGTTTGGTGACTAATTTCCAATTCAAACCCAATTTGCCTTAAAGAAACAGTCTTATCAACTTCTATTCGAGCTAAAACATTAATTTCCGTTCCTTCGTCAATGATAACGTTTTCTTCGGGATCTCTTCAGAATTGATTTTCAAGACGATTAAAATAATTTCTCGCTGGACATTGTCTATCAGGATATCGGTTGGCATAAAGGTTTCTAGCCGCAATGGCATTTTTTCTACATTCCCCATAAATAATTAACATGTCCACTTTTTCATCCCTTGTATAAATGTGGGGTATTTTGAATAAAAATAACAACAAATTTAAAGATTTTTCCAATACACAATAAAAACACCGATAAACCAATACCTATTTATTTGACAATCTGAATGAATAATTTCATTGTTTTCAAAGCCTCTTTAGTAACTGATTACCTTCAACAGGCATTCGAAGCTATGCGAGTTCAGAAGTGCATTGACGTTAATGGACAGCATTTCGAACAATTGTTGTAATGTTTTGTGTTCATTTTTTGTATTTCAAAGCCACCTTAGTAACTTCTTAGCATTAAATTAAAACAAAGTAATTGTATTATCTTATTTTCTTTTAGCTGTAATTTTGATTGTATTTATCGCACATTTTATTAGCAGGTATGAATAAATTCCTTATTAATAGTACTAATGAATGGTACCACGGTACCAATATGGTTCCATTTGAAAAAATTGAGTTTTACCCCAAAATCGATTACGATGAACTTTATTTGCTCATAAAAAACGCAATTTAGTATTTTTGACGGGATTCAGATTTTTCTAGCATTAGACGGGTGAATTGGAATAAATCGGAACCATCATGGCACCCTTAAATGGAAAACTAAAAATTGAATTATCAAAAATATTGACGTTTGAAATGTCACTTATGTGGTATCACTGAATTCAGAAAATTATGCAGATTCCAGAAATGTAACAATATACAGGGTGTTTCATTTGAAAATCGAAAGTTGGTATCACTTCCGGCGAAACCGTAAGTGAAAAAAAATTAATTTGTAGGTCGAAAAGTGCCGTTTATTATGTATATGGGATATCAGAAATTTCAATCAATTACCTCCAAAACTAAAGGAGATACGGGGGGTGTACCATGATCCTGTTACACACGGTATAGTAATACAAGCGCGCTGCGCCCATTATGAATCTGCTGTTCTACCCCCACTCCTGAGCTGCTTTTATGCACTCGTCGGTTTTCGGTCATGTTTGCAAGTAGGTGTTTCCCACCTATTTCGCAGCATTTAAACGCAAAATGAGAATAGACGTTTCGTTCTCTCAAAATCTCTTAGAAAAATTGAAATCCGACCACCTAAGGAGCATCCAGGTCTTCTGCAATATAGTGCGTTAAAAAATTCAGATTGCAATCAAGGGCGCACGTACGATTAAACTTCGGGGGAGGCCGCGGCCTCAATCAACATGTAACATTTATGTAAGAAACAAAATAATTTATATAAACATAATATAAAACAAAACATATATTTACCTATTATAGTACAAAATCCGCTAAATCAACATGTTACATTTATTTAAGAAACAAAATTTACTCCTTATATATAAACATAATATAAAACTTTCACTAAACATAATCTATTGAAGTATAAAATCCAGACGACGTTTTTCCTGAGCAAGTCTATCAATTATTTTTTCTGGATTTAGATTTTCTTACAAATATGATGTGATGGGGGGTCTAAAAAATTGCTTCTTGCGATGTAATTGTAGTTACAGTTTGATTGTCATTTAGGTAGCGCCAGAGTGGCGAAAATACAAACCAGACATAAGTACATTGTTTGTCTGTTTTCTCAGAGGTTATACACTTGTGTTTGTAGTTTTTCTTAACATATTTCCATTGGGTATTATTTTCCAGTTTTTTTGTGCAGTGTCATTCATTTTAAGACTCTAGTGAAGTGGTGTATTTGAATCTTAAGACAATATCATTTGCAAAAACTCACTTTGAAGGAGACAAAATATGTTCTAATTTACTTGCAAAAAAATATTTTCCGTAGTTTCTGGACAGCTCAGTGAAATCATCTGGAGATATTATTATGAATTATTTTGAAAATAATTTAAACACTATTTGTAAATATTCGAATTGAAATAAAACCAACGAAAAACTTTTTTTTTATTTCATCTAAAACACACAAGATTGTGTGAAAATCTGTCCTTATTGTTGTGAATGTCTGAAGTTTTAGCATAGAATGTCATTTAAGTATTAAGTTGGCAATGCAATCACTAGTTGGTAAGACAATTACTTAGGGCCGGTATTATAAATATGTTTTGAAGTTAACTTTAATTTTATCAGTCAAGTTAACTTGAACTTCAAAATGTCAGTTTTATAAAGGTACCATTTTTTGAATAAAAAGAAGAAGAAGAAGGTAACAAGGTAACCTACAATTTTTCACTTGGCAAAACGATCCCGTTGAACTGGAATAAGTTTTCATCATTTTCCATGAGAAAATTAACATAACGTTCTGGTGCAGACTAATCTAGGATTGAGCGAGTTTTTACTCGTTTTTAGACAGACGATGGGCTCTTGAAGAAGAATCCAGTCAGTTCCCAAAATCCTCCTGTATCGTCTGTGGGCAAGATAAAAGTGAAAAAGAGAACCTTCAAAGATAGTTGTGAGGAAAGAAAATAGAGTTAAGAAGAGAAAAAAGAGAGATTATTCAATATACCGAAAATTATTCATACAGTATGGAAAAAGGGTGGCTATAAATGTATATCTAGGTGGTGACACATTGTTTACTTTTCGAAACATTGATGTTTATATGATTTTAGCCATTGTACACTTAAAACTTGTCGAATCTCTTGTGATTGTTGACATTCAATGAAATTCTGGTTTACCTAGTGAATATTCTGTTGACTATTGTGTGTGGCCAAGAAAAAAAGTGAAAAAGAGAACCTTCGAAGAGAGTTGAGAACAAAAAAAAAGAGACTTAAGAAGAGAAAAAAGATATTATTCGACATACCGAAGATTATTCATACAGTATGGAAAAAGACTATATGTTTAACTAGGTGATAAGGACACATTTTCACACCATCTTGTTCGAAATAAAAAAACTGTTTTTGTTAGTTTTATTTTTAATTCGAACATTCGACGATAACAATGCAATTTCCCCTGTGACCTTTCTAATAACACTGCTAGCAGTTGACTTGTGAATACCCCCAAAATCTCCAGCAACTACCAAGAATGAACCAGTTGCATAAAATCTGAGTGTAATCAACACTTGTGTTACTGGCGATAGAGGATAATTTCTGAAAATGAAAATATTTATAATTCTACAATAATTAAAATAGGTACTAGAAATGCTGACCTATTAGTTGATCTTTGTAAATTTGCTTCAATGTGCCCCATTGACAAGCGTACAGACTCTCTTGATGGTCAAAATCGGTTTTTAAATTCTGTTTCGTTCCACAAGGTGAAATGGTCTAACCGATTCATAAATATCCTTTGTCGCCAAGGGGCTTCAACAATATTCACAGCATCTTCTTCATCATCTTTTAAAAGTTCCTCAAAAATAACGTGGATATCGTTTGCTAACATTTTGCGAAAACGAAAAATCAAAACAATAAAATTGAGGTTATATGACTCATATGCAATATTGACAGGAGCAGGAGAATTGTCGACGATCGAAAACCACCATTTTCTACAAAGTTCACTTTAACCGACACCCGTTCCACCCGATAAAGTTAACTGCTACATTTTGAAGTTAACTATAACATGTGACGTCATCCACAAGTTAACTTCTAGTTATCTGTCGAAATAGTTTTATAATACCCACCCTAAGTCGTGTCATTTATTAACACTTATCAGTTAGATATACACATTTAGTCACTCTTTTTCCATACTGTATGAATAATATTCGGTATGTTGGATAATATCTCTTTTTTCTTTTAACTCCTCTTTTCTTCCGTCTCTCTTTGAAATTTTTCTTTTAATTTTTTTCGGCCACAGATGATACAGGAAGATTGTAGGAAGGAACTGTATTTTTCTTCAAGATCCCAAGAGCCCGTCGTCCGTCTATAGACTCACTCAATTCCAAATTAGTCTAAACCAGAACGTTAAGTTTATTTTCTCACGGAAAATTATGAAAACTATTCCAGTACAATGGGGTTGTTTTGCCCAAAGAGTCACATTGAGGTACACAACAATAATGATTTGAACTTGAATCGCTATTTTTTTTCATTCGAGAACGTACAATAGTCAACAGAACACCACCAGGTAAACCAGAATTTCATTAAATGTCATAAGATATTCGACAAGTTTCAAGTATACAATGACTAAAATCATATAAATACTGGTGTTTCAAAAAGTAAAATGTACTAATGTATAGTTTCAAAAATATATATAATATATATATAAACTTTCAGTAGTTAGTAGTTTTACTTACTCTCTACTGTACATCTTATACAAATTCACTTAATTATATGCTTAAAAATATTTTAGCCGTAAAAAACACTATTTTTATGTGGTAAAGTTTTCGAATATGCGATGGGACTGGGATTTATTGCTTAGTTAACCAACTTCGATTGACTATTGACTTGTCTAGACAGTCGTCTCGTTACGAGACTCGTAAGTTTAATCAAATTCGGATTACACCGTCGGTCATCGTTTCGCTCCGGTCGCTGCCTTGGCACATCTCGTATCCGGTACATCATAATTGGGAATTCAAAATTAGATGCCAGCGCCAGAGTGGCGAAAATACAAACCAGACAAAAGTACATTGTTTGTCTGTTTTCTCAGAGGTTATACACTGGTGTTTGTAGTTTTTCTTAACATATTTCCATTGGGTATTATTTTCCAGTTTTTTCAGTGCAGTGCAGTGTTATTCATTTCAAGACTCTAGTGAAGTGGTGTATTTGAATCTTAAGACAATATCATTTGCAAAAACTCACTTTGAAGGAGACAAAATATGTTCTAATTTGCTTGCAAAAAAATATTTTCCGTAGTTTCTGGACAGCTCAGTGAAGTCATCTGGAGATATTATTATGAATTATTTTGAAAAGAATTTACACACTATTTGTAAATATTCGAATTGAAATAAAACCAACAAAAAACTTTTTTTTTATTTCATCTAAAACACACAAGATTGTGTGAAAATCTGTCCTTATTGTTGTGAATGTTCAAAGTTTTAGCATAGAATGTCATATAAGTATTATAAGTTGGCAATGCAATCACTAGTTGGTAATATAATTACTTAGTCGTGTCATTTATTAATACTTATCAGTTAGATATACATATTTAGTCACTCATTTTCCTTACTGTATGAATAATATTCGGTATGTTGGATAATATCTCTTTTTTCTCTTAACTCTCTTTTCTTTCGTCTCAACTCTCTTTGAAATTGATCTTTTAATGTTTTTCGGCCACAGAAGATACAGGAAGATTGTGGGAAAGAACTGTATTTTTCTCCAAGATCTCAAGAGCACGTCGTCCGTCTATAGACTCACTCAATCCTAGATTAGTCTAATCCAGAACGTTAAGTTTATTTTCTCACGGAAAATGATGAAAACTATTCCAGTACAATGGGATTGTTTTGCCCAAAGAGTCACATTGAGGTTTACAACAATAATGATTTGAACTTGAATCGCTAATTTTTTTCACTCGAGTACGTACAATAGTCGACAGAACACCATCAGGTAAACCAGAATTTCATTAAATGTCAACAATCATAAGATATTCGAAAAGTTTCAAGTATACAATGACTAAAATCATATAAACACTAGTGTTTCAAAAAGTAAAATGTACTAATATATAGTTTCAAAAATAGACACCAGAGGGAGTATCCTTTATTTGGAATTCCCAATAGGCATGTTGGACGTTGGATGACCGATGATGACCAGTCAGTCAGCATCCATTCATCCGTCATCCCTCTGAGAAAACAGACAAACAATGTACTTATGTCTGGTTTGTATTGGCAACGATCTAATATGTTCTATTAGTAGGTGAGCTTATTTTACAATTATTATCTATAGTAAAAATATAATTTTTGTGTAACTATTATAAATCTCAGGGGAGGGACTGAGGCCCCATGGCTCCACCCCTGGGTGCGCCAATGATTGCAATTATGCCAAAACTAATGATCCGACCGCACCTCAATTTCTCTACACAAAGTACATATCATTCACTACTATGTCGTGGAAAGCCTGCACTACAACTCAGAAAGTGGTAGAGTAATGAATTTTATTTAAAACGCTGATTTTTTCTGGTTTTTTCAGTTTTTACCCGTTACTAATAATCCGATCGAGTCGTGCTGAGGCTCATTTTCTTTGCATTTTATTGAATCTATACAACTTGTCCATTGAAGGCATCTAGATTGCTCCATAAGTTTTCATGTTACGAGCGAAAAACAAAAAAAAACAGGATTTTTTGCATTTAAATGTTTATAACGAATTGAGCAATGACACTTGCGAGTAGGAAACATAACTGGATATAACTACGGACCGTTCTACGTATGATGGCGCAGTCGGTTTCCTGGTAGTAATTTTGTCACGAAAAAATCTCTATTGATTGGTCTATAATATGACCTTTAACGAGAACGGTTTGAGTCTATGTGTTCGTCTCATCTGCATTAGTTCTTAGATTACTTCAATAAAAATAAAAATAAAAAATCTTGAATAGTGTCAGAAGAATTTCTACAATTGTAATAATTCCGACACAATTCCCGATTTTCGTGAAAAATCCCGGTAATTGGCAACGCTGCAACAGAGTGCCGTGGATGGCTGATCGGATTCCGAATCCTTGCAATATAGAATAGCGCAATAGTTAACGCTCGGTGTAATATCTGCCTTGAACTCTTGCATGTCAATATAACGTTTCCTGTAATAGCGCAACACAAAATTTGACACATCAATATCTGGTCGGTAATAAAATAAAAATCTGATTCGATATTTCACACGTCCTTCTGCGGGTGCTGCCTACAAATATATTTGCGTATTGATAGCAGAAATAAAATCATAGTTCCTACATGAAACAATCTTTGGAAAACAAAAACGAAATATTGTCTGCAACACGTACGCAAATGGCTTTCGCGGAGTTGTTACATAAACTACTATTGATATAATATTACATAGAAGAACCACAGATAAGATAGGGAGCTCCGTCCATTTCCTTGATGTTTGGTTTGCAGTTTCATTGACCACGGACATTTAACTTGAGATAGGCACAGTTGCCACTTCTAAATTATGTTTTATTTGAAATTAGGACAATACTGCCAAAGGTCCTGGGTTCGATTCTCAGCCAGGGCTGATATTTTTAATTCAAATAGTGAGAATTTAAAATATAAATTTCGTAGCTGGGCTGAGGATGTCCTTCGACGATTCGCTGTTGCGTTCAAATCAACAGTGCTGCTCCTAGGTGGCGTATGGAGTTAGCAACAAGTCCTTCCCAGGACACTGTGTGAATGATACTGTAACGTTTACACTGCGGAGCAGTATAAGTTACAAGTTGTATATAAATTACTAATACTATAGACCCAAATATAAATATATAATTTTTATTATTCTCGTAGTTTAGAAAAGATATCTCAAGATGATAATCTTTCATCTACCTAGTTTTGTATAAAGTAAATATAAAGTGCCTGTATTTTTTATTATATCTCTGGAGTAATTCTCTTTATTGTATGGTAGACTTATTTAAAAATGATGATGACAAGATATCAATTCGTTTGTTCGACGATTATTGGCCACCAGCATTAGTAAGGCGAGTATCAGTGGTTGCCTATCGATAAGTTCGAGGAAACTTCTAGGTGTAACCTAACGTCAAAGCAGCTGATCGAGACTATAGGTATTGTCATTAAATATACTCTGTCCATTTCCTTCTCAATAGGTTGGAAAAAGTTATTCGAATATGGAAAGGAAGGTAAGAGGTAAATTTATATTCTCGAGTGAGAAAATTAAAGTGAAGGATATTTCCGGAAAAAAGGTTCTCTTTTCGCTGTGAACGTGATGGCGAGGCCAACCATGTAGTTTTTCTCTTCTGGTAGTAGTTTTGAGGAAATACAAGTATAGATTTGAACACAGTTTCAGTGGTTATGATTTAATCCATTATCGTACTTTTGATGGTAACTATATGAATGCGATTAAACTCCTCACGAGGTTGGAAATGATTATGGTTCTGCACGAGATTTACACCACGAGTTATTAATGGAGAATGACACAAGCCAACTTCGATAGTTAATAGATTCAAAGTGTAAAACACCGTTCTTTGAATGAAGGTAAGAAATTCATCAACAGAAATAATTTTACAGTAAAGATTTTGATATTTCATTGGTATGAACTCGCATGGTTTCTTTAACTCTAGCAATTTCGATTCTAAGCTCGTTAACTTTGTAATACAGTATGATCAAGAATATTTAAACAAACTTCGATCATCCAGTCTAGAGCTATGAAACCGGGAAGTACAAATATGTTATAGATTGGTCAGGTACAAATCCTATGAATATTATAGGATTCTTGGTCCTTGGTTCCTGGTAACGGTAAATTGATAATGGTACCTACAGGCAAATTAATTCATGGTTCGGGAGTATCAGGAGGTCACGGATAGACGACTCAGAAAGCTGATAAGTCCTACCAAAGGGCTGATTTGCTGTGTTCCTGTGGACATCCAGACTAGTAGCAATGTCGGTGTATACTTATAACTACCCCAGGATTGTTGAGGTCAGACTGTTCTGGAATATTTTTTGTAACCCACTCACTCCCTTAACTCACGCTCAAATCGTCAGATTATTGAAATGCACACTTTTCAGCATGTAAGTAACCCACCCTACCTTAATCTGACGCGTTCGAGTATTTCTAACGATTGATTTTTTTTACTATTCTGATCGGCTGCCCTAAACGCGCGGCCCTACTTAGAATACTTATATATGGTGGATGTACTCAACAGGGTGCAAGGTATCCCCCCTTATCCCTATTGGGCTCCCCTATTACAACAAAAGAAAAAGATTTGAAAATGTGGATAAAATACTTGGCATGGTATTTGTAAAACAAAATTTTAAAATTCTTTTTGACCGCTTTCTTGATTGTTTTACCAACACTCAGAAGTTAATGAGAACTTGTACGAGTTAAGATCACGGGGACCTTACCTTTTATAGTGGGATCCGAAACCACTCTTGGGGCCTTGAAAAATGTTTCACCAGCTGCGGGTGTCGAACCCTTGCCGGGTGGAAATAGTGGACACAAGACCAACATTCGGGAGATGAATTATGAGTATTACTGTTTTAAACGTGAATTGTCAGACGAACTGATAAAAAACCCAATAAAAATAGTCGTGTGTGTAGTATTGTCACTTCAAAGATGGTTTGAAAGAAAATTCGTAATCCAGGATCCAAATTACACATTTCTACTAGATGAAAGACTGTTTTCACCCCGTTGAATGCATTTCATATCATCCTGAAAGTATTCATTTATAACTGATAGCTTCATTGATATGTATTAACTTAACAGGTCGCAGTCACAAATAATTTCATAACCTTAATCAAACATGTAATGATTAATGATTAACGCACAGCAGAAATTATCTACGACATACGGAAATCTTTCGAGCACTGATTTCAATTTTAATTTAAGGATATATAGAAGATTTTTCATGTGGAATGGACATGAAAACACGCACTGACTCTATACTAACATGACTCTATACTAACATGACTCTATACTAACATTCAGTTATAGACAGCGTGGTTTCATCTCAAAGTTGAACCTCCATAAGACTACCATGTTCAAAAATTTGAATATGGATCTACCGCCAAGAGAGTGATTTTAACCTCACTATGGTCTATTAGGCAATCCATACCACGTGACCCAATATGGCGGTTGTTGGCACACAAACTGATAATCGCCATAAGAACATCGTTGTCAGTGTGTACCTTTGACTTGTAGAAGTGTATTTTTGTTTATTTTCGGAGCTTTTGTGTTGTTAATTAATAAAATTCAGATGGAGAGTGATTACCTGAAGACACTATTGTTGAAAAGCAGAGGCTTTGGTGAACGGTATGCTTGAAAATACATCCCCATCTTCTGTTTACATTTTTATCAATGCATTTGTTACAGGTATAAAATGAAGTTGAGGATTGATCAGTGATTTAGATCCTTTTTACACTGAATATTTCTGAACTGAATTGTTCAATTGTTGGTGCTCCTCCTGATACGAATATGGATATTATTTAGTATTTGCTTTCCCAAATGCAGATGAAGCCCTATACAAGTTTAGAATCCATACATACTTTGAATCTGGCTTCGTTGTGAAGGTGAGAACAAAAATTCAGAATCATTTATATATTTTAGTTAGTCTAGTATGTTTTTTCCTAGTCAGCAGGTTTTTTTCTAATGGGTACATGTACAGTTGCAAATCTTGAGTCACCGAAGTGAATAATTATAAATTAGGAATAATAATACATAAGAAGCAATTTATAACTTCTGATCTGATCTATTATGTTTATTGCCACATTTGTTTATTATAAGAGACATTGATTTGATATTTAATAATATTACTTCTCAACTTTCATAATAGTTCTTTCTAATCGACATAACTTTTTTTCAGGTCAAGTATTCACAAAAGGCAAATTAAAAACCTTCAGATGTTTGGTACATAATTGAATAGCATGCAAGCATTTGTACTGCTCACGGTACTTGTATGGCCGAAAACAGTGAAGTAGAGGCAATGTCACGCACAGATTTGGAAGCTGTCTGGCCAATGCCATCCAGTCAAAAAATCTTATTGGACGACTTGCCTCTTGTTCAGTTGTTTTAAAACATAAAATGTTTCAAATGAATATATATAAATAAATGTTTGTTCATTTGTTGTTTTACTGATTCAGTTAATTACTCTTAATTTAATACCAATTATAAAAAATGACACAATATTGATATTTGTATATAGTACAATTTCGATAAATATCACGATATATCCAATTTTTACTGTTAATAAATTACAATACCCTTTGAAGGTTGTAGACGATGTGGTAACTTGATTACTCTCGTCTCGGACGTCCATCGTCTTAATGTTCTTGAAAAGATTTTCACGATGTTTCGAATGTTTGTATCTGCAATCGTCTGAATACAGCATTCACATTCAAAACATCGTGTAAACCTTTCCAAATACATTAAGACGCTGGACGTCCGAAACGAGAATAATCAAATACAACACCCTTCACAAGACTTGATCGAGGCTTTCGATAATTGCCTGAAATATCTAAAAAGGGAAGGTTGAGATTAAAAGACATATTTCTAAATATTTTTATTTATTGAGTCACCAGAATCCTAAAGAAAATTTGTATTCCAGTAATTCAATAACAATACCTATAAGAATGTTTTTTGAGGAGGTAGGTACATATATATGAACATTCATTAGGAGTTTTCTCTACTTTTGAAGTGGAAAATATATCAATTATCTATATATATATATATATATATATATATATATATATATTATTATATATATAATTTATTGAAATGGACCTCCTAATGTACAATAGTTAGAATATAAAGTAGGCAAAACAACAAGTAATCGTAGGAACAAATAAAAAATTAATTATGGAGGTATCCATGACGGAAGAAGATGTTATCACGAATGTGCACACAGGGTATGTCTGCTGCGGCCTCTCTGATACTTGATTTTCGAATCCGTAAGATCTTCTAAGGAACAAATCAAATCACAAAAGTCTAAAGTTATAGGTAGGTATCCATGACGGATGTTATCACGAATGTGCACACAGGGTATGTCTGCTGCAGCCTCTCTGATACTTGATTTTCGAATCCATAAGCTCTTCTTCTCCTCGATAAGTCATTTTAACTGGTCAAAAACTTATGATTTGAAACTGTAGACACCGAGTGAAACCCGACTCTATCCCTGTCGTGACCGGACCCATAGTTAACTATAACAATGCAAATAAGGGGCATTTTTCTTCAGTTGAAGCACGAATTATAATCCTAAATTGAAAAAACTACTCAAATTCCCACAGAAAATCACAAAATAAACACTTTTACCACTATGGTCGCTTCTGACGAATTGCAATGTGTGCCAACAGCCGCCATATTGCTTTCGTTTTGACAGGTCGATGGATTGCCTCATTGCAATAATAATATCAGGGTTGGAATTTTGTGACTATATCTCGAGTGTGCCTGTCCCAATCTGATTCGTGCTTTCGTGCATCTGTTACGATGCCATTTGAATTTTAACGCAGAAGAACGCTACTTCTTTCTCTTGTTGCTCGACTTCGGTTGTTAACAGTTGTTTTTGTGTATTCTCTTATTCAATAAAAAAAATGTTATGCGCTACCAACATTTTTAGACACAAAATCTCTATGAATGACACATTTGATATAAGAAATATCACTTATTAGGTGGTAATATTCAAGTGCAAATAAAAATATTTTAGCAAAGTGGCACACTCGTTTTCCTTATCATCAAAAGTTGGCGACAGTTAGTCAGCCAATGGGAGGAAACCACCTGTTTGATCTTCACTAACGTTATGATTTATGGCGGTTGATTTGAAACTTTACGAGGATCGGCTGCACTCTTTCTTTGTTGAACTTAAGTACATTAGTTGTAAATCACGCTCAAGTCGTTTGTTAATACAGTTGGGTTAAATATTTATATGGACCAATTAAAGAAAATGTCTTTTGAGAGATTGTTTTCTATTGCCAAAATTATTGAGTTGTTGAAATACCAAAATGTTTGAATTTTATTGTGTGTCCTAAGTGCACAACTGTTTTAGTAAGATTACAATAACTTTCATGGGACGTAATGCATCTTGATAAATTTCTACCTGGCTGTCCTATGTAGACTTTGTCACAATTTAAATAAGGAATACTATGTATGACATTGGAACATTCTGATGTTAAAGGAGTTTGGTGAAGAGACTGGAAACCGTCTTTACGTTTCTTTTGGCAATCCGAACATTTTCTGATTTGAAAATATTAGTGAGTTTTGGTGCTAATTCTCCAATGTATGGTAGTGTTCTGAAGTAGAAAATGATTTGTTGATATGGCAAAATCTCATCAACATTATTTGTGTTGTTATTGACATTCAGTATGCTATTATTTGGTAGTTGATTTTCTGTAATAAGTCGTTGGTCAGAGTTGAATAAAAGTTTGTTGATAACTTTGAATAGGTACGAGTTTTCTTTGAAAATGTTTTTCAATTCTTTCAGAGATTCCGATCGAAAAGTCGGATGTGATAAATTGATTACTTTGTTTTTTGAAGTTAAGATCAAATTTGTTTTCTTATTTGGAGGATGGTATGAGTGGTAGCTGATAAATCTGTTAAGTACTACAGATCGGTTTTCTTTTTTCTATACCCTTATTAATAGATATAATGGAAATTTGACTTCGCACTTAGTTTGTGCTTGAGAAATGAGTAAAAAACAGCCTCTTTCCTTTTGTCATGTGCTACTCTAAACCTGTCAAATTTGACATTTTTTTCGAAATTCCTCAAAAAATCCGTTTTTTTTGGAAATTTCGAAAAATGCCAAAGAAAAAGTTGCTCGGTTTCCAATTTTATACCTTTGATCCAAATTTGGACTCTCTACTGCCACTTCGACTTTTTTCCAATTTTTTTAATTTTTGGAATCTTTCACTGTACCGATTCGAACGAAACATGATTCAAATATCATAATTTCGTTGAATACGAGACTGCAATGTCATACATGTCTAGAAAATACCCACATTGGCCTGTTACAAAAAAAATAAAATAAATGCACCTCCAGAAATTCGTCTTTGTTGTTGCAAAGTTCATCTAGTTTTTTCATTTCATTGTGAAACTGATTCGCATTTTCAATGTATGGACGTAAGTATGTCAGTAATCGAATAAACAAATTTCTCTTCATTCTCATTACACTCGTATTTCTTTTTTTTACAGATTTGTATCCCGTTAGCTGCAGATGAGTTCGAAATATTTTGATGTAGTTTACACCCAACAGTGTGACTGTTGGATGTAAACTGTTTGATGTAATTTTCGAGCAAATAATATTTTTTTGCAACGTTTCTTGAAATAATTTTATAAATCTCATATTCTTTATTTTCACCATTAGATGTGTGAAAAACATTAAA